>JADRCD010236868.1:0-29475 GCA_019843815.1 Montemys delectorum
GTGACATCCTTCCATCCGGGAGCCAGAGCCAGACGTGTGATCGATCCCTCCAGCGATTGCACACAAGTCTGAGAGAGTACCTCAAAACATATATGGAAATGAGAAAGGCATAGGAAATGGCTGATTTGAAATACAGAGTCAGCAATCAGTGAAGGGACATGTTTTGGTGTGTCTCTGTTTCCAGTATTTTTATTTTGTAGAAACATCTATGGATCACTTTTGTCTGCATAGAAATAAATAGAAAATTTTAGGTGCACCAGAGTATATTAAAAAAATAAGCCATGGAGCATATTCTTGATGTCATTGTTTAATCATTTAATCTCAGCACATTTGCCTTGTTATTGTCTAAGTTTGCTGAGAAGAAACTGTAAAGTTTGGGTTGTATTTCAAGCCTGGTGTGAAGTAGGACATCTGGTTCTTGTACATTATGTATTGTGTTTAAATTGTTAAGAGCCGAGGTCAGTCAACAAGGTACATTTTTAAAGCAAAGCACCTCTGCATTGAATCCACTCCATGCTGATCTGTAAAGTTTCACTGTATGTGCCTTCCATTGTTACTGCTCTCAGCTTGCCATTCTCCTGTTTTGTGATGTTTAAAGATTAATATATATATATATACATTAGTTTCAATATTAAATTTTTTAATGAATGGTCACAGAAGTTTTGAGATGTGTAAACATTTTGCTTCAGCTGAAATTCAGGGAATGCGTGTAATATTTATTAGACATGAAATAGTGCAATCTCTGAAATACAACAGGTAAAAGACATATATGTATATATTCTTTTTCATCAGTTTTGTTTCTATGTCACTTAGTAATTATAGCCTTACTGAAGTGGTAATGGTTACTGTCTGTATATGTGTACAATCAGGATACCTGCACAGTTTGTTAAGTAGAACCTCTAAATTGCATAGAACAAATTCATATCATTCAATAGTGATGAGAAAGAATCTAAACTGGCACTTTATAAAAGATTCATTCAGTTTACTCATGTTGAACCCTAAAGCATTTACCTCCTAATATGATTTGAATTTACATATTTAGAATTAAAAATTATTGCCTACACTACTGTTACATTTGTAGGGTTGAGTTTATGGAACTAAAAGAATCGACAAATTTTCCAGTCTACATGTGAGCAAGGACATTTAAAATAAAAGTATAACAGAATTTCAGATTGAACTGAAAGTCATAGATCTGCATTTCTGTTCACTCATCCCAGAACTTCTGTGCCCTCATGTGCACTGTTTTCTGATGGGTGAGCTCAGGACAGTGATTAAGATAGACAAAGTGCTGGCCAGAAAGTAACTGGAAATTTCCATTTAGAAGACAACTCTCTGGATGTATGCCAAAACAGTCATGATTTAATGTAAAGCAATGATTGGGTATTACTCAAATTATGATGACTATAAATGTGCTTGAGTTGGTGTTTATTAAGCGAACACCTCAACTCAAAAATAACAGCTCAACTCTGCATACACATAATTTCATTACTTTCAATTAACAACATATGAATCAATTATATAGAGTCCTTAATTTCTGTATAGATAACTGCAAGATAGATGTTTGGAACAGAAATGAATTTACAAAATTTGAACCTGGATTTTGCTTCACGGTAATGATGTATTCGTGAATAGGCCCTATGTTTAACCTTCAGAAATGCATTTAAGATGATAGTTAAGTTGATTCGTATTTATTGCTATGTAAAATAAAAAGCAGTTTATAATAAACTTTTATTCAGCTGGAAGAATAATATGTGCCCATGAAAATGAGAGAGGAATTACTCTCACCTAGCGCTGTGTAAGCATTTATGTCAATATCACTTATGTCAACATTCTGGCTAAGCTTAATAAGCACCTGTCACCTCACAGGGGCTTTACATAAGCTGCCTCACATGAACTTAATCATTTTGAAGTTCATACCAATATCATAAGGAAACGAGTGTAACATTAGATTTGAATAAAATGAATAATGTGGCCATGGAGATAGTTGAACTTTAACCCCGGTAGCTGTAAATACGCTGAATACAGTAATGAATTATGCAGTTAGGACTAGATGTCTTATAATGGTCATAAGCCATTTCTTTGCCTTTTTGTTTCCAGAGCACAATGTATATGTAGACACTTTCATTTCCCACAGCATAATGTGTACATAGACACCTGTGTATGGACATACATGCATGTAACTTTTGACGAACTGTGTCTGTCTAATTCAGTGTCACAGCTGCCATTCTGCATGGCTTCCCAGGTAGTACCATACACTTATTCAGAGTCAACATGGAAGCATGTTTATCTAGGTCTAAAACTTCTTCTACAACTTGGCAGATACTTAAACACGAAATTAAACAAAGCAAAACAAAACTAGTTTGTTTGGACCCTTAGGGAATATTTCTGGCTTTAAAATTGTGAAAATATCTTAGGAGTTTTATTAAAAATCTAATTTAAACATCATTCAAATGAGAAAGCAGTTGTCCACACTGTTGTTTTGTATGTACATAAGTATGTATACTGAATATAATTTAACATTAAATATTTAAAATACATGAAGTAATTTTGTAAAATTGTGAGCCTATGATTCTATAAAGCATAGTGCATCTGAGATCTTGCATCTAAAAGCAGGCAAAACCTTGCAAATAAGTGAATAACTACTCGGAAGAAAACCATTTTTAAATGTCCCAAAGTATTCAGATTCTGGTTTTGGTTCTCATAGCTTAGTTATCTATTTACTATGATGTGGTAATGCCAAGCATTATGATGACCTAGCTCATCTTTTCATTTTTTATGGTAAATCCTGTACTGAAGAAGTCATTACTTTATGATACAAAGTTACTACTCCCTATATCTGCATTGGGCTACTTTACATTGCTATGCCTGTTACTTTGAAATTACTGAAATCATTTGATAAAAATCACTATTTTCTTAAATCTATTTGAATAATACTGTACCCACTGGCCTTGCTCTCAGTTGAGTTGTTGAGCTGGATTAGCTCTTGCTTATTTCACAAATCACCAGATTTTCTTCTTTTCCCATACCTTTTCCTTATCTACAAGATGATTCAAATGATTATATCAAGTGATTCATTTTGATTTAAAATTATCCTCCTTTGTTGGCTATTTTGGTAGAATCAATAAATCATCACCATTTTGATGAATACAACACTTATCACTTTCCATACACAGGCAGAGTTAGTATTCAACCACTGACCAATGAAATGTGCTGTCATTTGGTCTCTACCTACTTGGCTGTGTCAAACTAAAAAGTAACAAGATGTATCACACACCCAGATACTTTGCGCCCAGATTGCAGTCACACATATGAAGTCAGCACTAGACAGGGTGAATGGATCTTAGTTACATGCATGTGTGTCCATTATTAATTTCTCGTGAACTTATTATATCTTGTAAGGAAGTAAGGAGGTAGAGATAGGCCTTCCACTTTAAGACAACACAACCATAGAAAGCCACAGACAGGATAACCACCCTGAGCACACAGATGTTCATGCTTATACTAACACTAGTCTATATAATGAAAGTACTCAGAAGATAAGTCTCGCCTTCCCCCAACCAAAACATACTATATCATGTCAAATCCCTAGCAAATTATTATTATTAAACAATATTATATGTGTAACAATTCAGTTGTATACTAAATGGAACTATATATAGAGAGATAGATACAAAAATAGTTTTGTGATGTCTTCAGAAAATATTTGTTTACTATGTTGTCAGGGAATTATTTCCTACTTTGATTGTTCATTAAAATGCATTTGCTAAAAGTAAAATGAATAAAAAAATATGTAAATGGATTTTAAAAACGTAAGTTTGATTACAGATAGCCCCCCCATTTCCTAATTACAGTGTTTGCTTCAATTAAATAATAAAAAAACATTTGACTATGCTTTAAAGCTCATAAGTAGCTTGATATCTACCATATGATTATAGGATTTTTATATTTCTGAGTAATAATAACAGTCAGTTATGTAGGAAAATGTACACTTTAAATATTTTCATTCTTGAGCCATAGAAAGAGTAGGAACAATAAAATACTGGTAAAGATTCCTGGAACTTTTGTAGAGCCGAAATGCATGAGAACATGACGCTTGTACCAGATATTTAAGACTATGGAATGTGGGCCAAGTCTGATTGGAGTTCCTCGAATTGTTTCTGTTTGCACACTTAGGTAGTTATCAAGGGAACAGCTGAGCTTTCATGTTCTGCACAACTCTGAGGCTGAACCTGAGCCATGTTGCCCCCTTACGGTAGAGCATAACCTGGTGCTATAAAATAACTGACATTTCCTTCTGCATAAAGCATTAATAAAGCAGAAGCCATGCTTTATTTGTGGAATTTTCTGTTTTACTGAAGTCTAGAAAATAATTCAATCAAACTTTTACATGTATTTGATATAAAAGAAAAGATCATATTCTTAGTTATTCCTTTGTCTCAGTGTAAATTTTGACTATCAGAGTCCACTAAAATAAAAAACATTTTATAATTTTAACTAATATTTGAAGGTATAAGTATCATGCATATACTATGAGTACCATGTGATATTTTGTAAGGTTATCATATTGGTCCCCTCAACATTATTTCTGTAGTGAAGTTCTCCTATTTTTCATCTAAATTTCAGGTAGAGTATGTTATCATCTGTCTCCACTCTCATTGAGATGTAACCTACTTCTTGATCTATCAAAGCATAACCTAGTAAAACTGATCAAACTTTACCCTTCTACAAAACTCCAGTGACCACCTGATTCTGACCCCATATTTTTGCTGCAATTAATCATTTAAAAAGCTGTCATTATAGCAACAGTTTTTAAACAAAATATTCAACAGAACTAAATGCATTTTGAATGAGTAATGTTACAGTGGTAACTCAACGTGACCTAGATCCTGACAGTAGAACCTTAAGGTGATTGATGTGCATCACATAGTATTGCTCTTTGTGACCTATTTTGTGATCAGCTGATCAGTAATTTCTAATGTATATTATACAAATACAGATGGGTTATTCTAACCTTTCTATTTTACATATCTTAATCCTCTACATATCTCAAAGATAGGTATAATTTAAATATAGAACATATCCATAGCTTTGAATATAGATCTAGAAGAGAAAAATCATTAGGACATTCATTTCTGTTCCGGCTGTTCATTGACTTTTGGCCATTAAATATGTATCATTTTTGCTTTATTTGAGGATATCTCAAGTATTTACAAGAATTATAAACACACATCCTCATAGGTGATATTAGGAGAATCTTTCACAGAACTTATAACGTCTTTTAAAGAGAAAAAGAAGTCTCTTTAACAAAAACGATTAAATCCAACAAAGAAAGATGTGTGGACCTGTTTTACTATGTCCTTCACCCTTACACTCTCTTTCCATCTTACAAATCACTTTTAAATCCTGATATGATGGCTGCTTTTCTCATCCCTGAGGTAACCAGGTTTATACCTGCCTTAAGCTGTAACAACTTCATATAAGACGCACATGCATGTGCATGCACGCGCACACACACACACACACACACACACACGCACACGCACACGCACACACACATGCACACACACGTGCATACCTGCGTACAAACCACTTTATGTATTGATAAAATGTCACCATCTCCAATTGTCCTTTCCTGAATAACTTAAATATAGCTACATTTCATTCTTGCTTCTAATCCTCAATCTATTCCAATTTACACTCATCTTCACCCAGTTAACTGCTCTTTGCTGTCTTTTATCACTTTGCCCCATGCTTTACAATGTAGCTGCAACTGTTTAGTTTTTGCCTTTCACTAGTAACAATGTTGATTTGTTAAAGGTGGAGACTTTTATGTAACTGACTCATAGATATATTCCAGAGATACACAAAGGTTGCCTCCCACATTAAAGATACTGACCAAGTATGTCAGGTGGGAAAAAAACAAAACAAAACAAAAAAAACCAAAAAAACAGATGAAACTTACTTCTCATCTTTCCCATTCTAGAAGAGGAGAAAGGGTTCTCCAGCCCTCAGGCAATTGTCCAGACCACTGACCACTGTTAGGAACACACAGTAACTGTCCATAAGTTACAGATAACTGTTATTTTGAGTTCCTGCCCTTCCTTTTTTTTCCCCCAGCTTCTCCCTTCTTCACCTCTTACTTCCTTCTGTGCTATGGCTTCCAGGATTTCCTGTATTTCAGAAACAAGCATTAGCTCCTAGGCACCATGAAAACTGTTTGCCATTGACTTAGGCATGGCTGTATAGTCTTCCAGCTAAGGAACTCACACCTGTATTAAAGAAGTAAAATGGGGTGAGCTGGCAGAGGTGGGGGAAGAGTGCACACTTGGGGAGTGCGCACTTGAGAAGGCAGACATGGTGCTTTACTGTGTGTGCCTCATGTCCAAGAGGCACTAAACTAGGATGCCTGCAATTCTAAGTAAGAACAGATACATGCCTCAACAAAGAAATGGCTATGGACAATGTAATAGGCGTAAATTGTAAAGATTGAATAGCACAAAAATAACTACTCATGATTTCTGAAAAGTATGTATTTGGAGGCCATGATATTTTATACTGTTTGTATAAGCGTAAACTTTAAAGATTGAATAGTTAAAAAAAAAATAGTCTTATGATTTCTGAAAAGTGTATGTTGGGAGGCCAGGACACTTGATATTATTGGTTTCAAATCTGTAGCACTATGAGTAACTATGTGAAATGATATTTGATTTATTCACAATTGTAATAGCCATTTAGATATATGTGTATCTTCTATGTATATACACAACTTGTTATATACCTTATAGTCACAACTGTCCCAAGTTTATATACCCATATATATGATAAATACCAACACATAATAGTAATTTTTCACATAATATTTCATACATTTTAGGCTAAATAAGTACATGTAAGGTACATTAAATATTCTCGCTCCCATTCTCTCACTTAAACTATGTACACTGATTTTAAGAGAAAATGACATCTTAATTTCCAGGTGTTGAGTGTTATGTGTACTTTTTGAAATTTCAGGCTTTATTCTCTGTTACATCAGGTGTGGTTAGCCTTTGAATTTCTCCCTACTTATCTAGGCATCTTTACTATCTATTAAAAGACAATTCTCATGGTTGGCTTAAATGTTTTACTTTCTCCCCTCCCCCCCTCATTCATATGTGTGTGATAGAAAACAAGAATATTCTAGAGCATAGAGTTTCAACTGCAACTTAAATTGTCAATTAATCCCTGTGTGGTCCTTCAACACCTAAACCATTACCACTGCACTGCTGCTCATCCTAGCCTTCATTCACTTCTTTTAATTCATTGGCAAGTAGAGTTACTGAGTAAGTGTCCATGCCAGATCGCTGCTATAGATGTCCATGTGTAAACTAGCACCATGTCAGCATCTCCCATCTCCTGTAAGCCACTTGTGTCTTCCATCTAGCATTCATTTTGTTTTCTGTATATGTATTTTTTTTTTTTTATTGTGAAAGTGTTAACTGACAAAACCATCTGGGTAAACTAGCTGCCATTGTTCATGTCTTTTTTTTTTTTTTCGTTGTTTGATGTGAATGTAGCTTTATTCATCATCTATTTTGTATTTCTTTAACATTTCATCCCCACAGGCACTCCAGAAAGTCTGAAAGATCTAGCATCCAAAAACAGTCTAGGAAAGGCACAGCCTCTGATGCAGACAGGTAGGCTTGATGTCGTGCGGTGCTACCATCTTCTCTGACATAGACTCGGGTGTGCCCTTCCGCTCCTTTAACATTCCAGCTCACAGACTCAAATTGCGATGCTTGAAGTGTTGTGAAAATGTGTCAACTACCATGTGAGAAAAGTCACTGACAAAATGAAATCGTGTCCTTGTGCAGTCTGCTCTTAAATAGTGGGTGTTAATAAACAAGCCAGCATTCCCTTCTCCATGCGGGCTATCTCATTTCTATTGAGGCTTAAACACATACTCATTCTCATGCATGTACTAGAACCTTGATGTTTTGTTCCTCAGATCACCTTAAATGGTTCCAGTCAATCATAACTGGGAAAGTATAAATAATTTGAGTGTGTGTTAAATATCTGAAAAGTATCGTATTTTTTAAAAAGTGTTATTTTATACAAAAGTATAATCTAAAAATTATTGATTTTTATAGATGTACTTATTTGCTGGGTTTATGTAAAAAAAAATCTAAGGAATGGTTGGTGACATGCAGTTCTATTTTAAAGTTGTTGAATGCCTCTAGGCACAGCATATGGACACTTCTTTGGACACATCTACAGAAACACCTAGGGAGCCTTAGTAAGATGAATAAATGGAAATGTATTTATTTGTCTGAGAATGCTTAACAGCATGAATGGAAGCACAGATGGATTAGTATTTGAGTGACCTATGAATTGCAGGTAGAGGGGAAGCAGAGGTATGAAGTAGGGAGTGTTGGAATTTGAAAGTATACAACAGAGCAGCCTTACTTCAGTAAGGCTAATCAATGGATAAAATAGATTACATAGAGAATGAGAAAGTATGAGAAAATGTCTAAAAGTTGAAAAATTATTTTTAGTTTAAGGGCCTATTTTTGAATGGAGAATGCAAATCAGGATACAAAGAAAGGGAAGCAGAAAATTGAAGTGGAGATGTGTTTTGAGAGGTTAAGACTGATGTGAATATGCCAAGGACACTCAGTTTGTTTATAAAATACTCCTAGTCCTTAAACCAAGGCACTGCAAAATTGATTTGAGTTTCAGAATTATAGATCCCTTTGAGAACTGGCAAATGGATTAAAATATCCAAAAATAGATGAAAAACCTCCAGCGGGGCTACTTGAGTAGGCTTGAGCAAGTCAGAGCCTGTACAGTTCAGTATTCCGTCAGGTCATACCACTTGAAGTTCTAGTCTAAGTGAGAAAGTAGTGATCAGCATTTCCAATAGGGCATTACCACGTCAAAATCTACAAATTAAGAGGAGAGATGCCAAAGGATTGCTTAAACTGGAGAAAGGAAAACACAGCTGAAATCTAATGATCCTCAGAGACTTTGATCCTTTAGAGAGAATACTTTACAAAACAAACAAAAAACAAAAACATAAAAACAGGCATCTAGGGAGGCTCCAAAGTGTGAAGAGAGTTAGCAAGGTCCTATAGTAATTGGACTGTGAGGAAGAACGGAACCTTGGAATCCTACCTGGAAGCTACTAGCAGTGAAGGCATACCGGTCACGTCAGTGTGTTTACATCCTTTACTCTTGGCTCAGCTGAAAACACTAGCTTTTTATATATGTGGCTTTGTTTGTTGATAATTAAGGTACCATCTTGATTTCAAGAAGGCTGTTGAATGCCAGTTACAAGGCAGTTGACCCTTATGTTCTAGATCACATTAAGTGTAGTTCTCCAGGAGTTCTGAGTTGAGTTGGACATGAGGACTATCCTGTCGCTAAGATGAATTAGTCCTCCATGTGAAGACTTTGCACATTGGTTCTTTTTCTCTACCTGTCCCTTCTTTCTTCCTAATTTACTACCTACACTTCCCTTCTTTTGTCCTTCCTTCCTCCTTCCTTTCTTCTTTCCTCCTTCCTTCCTTCCTTCCTTCCTCTCTTCCTCCCTCTTTTTCCCTCCCCCTTCCTTCCTCCTTCCTTCCTCTCTCCCTCCTTCCTTCCTCCCTCTCTCCTTTTTCCCTCCCTTCTTCCTTCCTCCCTCTTCCCTTCCTTCCTTCCTCCTTCCTTCCCTCCTCCCCTCCTTCCTCCTTTCTTTCTCCCTCCCTTCCTTCCTTCTTTTGTTTCCTCCTGCCTAAGTTCTGCTTGGGATGAAACCCAAGGTCATGCAATTGTTAGGCAAATACTCTACCCCTTGGCAGTACCCCAAATTGAAAATTGACCCTTGACTCGTTCTTGGGTGCCACAGCCTAACAAGCAAATGTTTTGAAATGTACAATGACCTGTTCTCTCTCTGTGTCTCTCTGTCTCTCTCTCTGTCTCTCTCTCTGTCTCTCTCTCTGTCTCTCTCTCTCTGTCTCTGTCTCTGTCTCTCTCTCTGTCTCTCTCTGTCTCTCTCTCTCTCTCTCTCTCTCTCTCTCTTCCTCCCTCCCTCCTCCCTCCCCCTCTCTCCTTTTTTAATCTAATAGATTGGGCCAGTTTTTATATAATATAATATATGCTGATTAAGGTTCCCTCACTAGTTCCTCTTAGTTCCTTCCCACGGCCTCTCCCATCTGAATCCATAACCTTTCTGTCTTTCGTTAAAAAATCAACAAGCTTCTAAGGAATAATAGTAAAATAAGATAAGATAAATAAAAATCAATTTGCAATATGACAAAACAAGCAAACAATAAAAGTAGCCAAAGTTAAAGTAAGATAAAACCTCTCTTTTCACCTCCATGCAAGTTCATCTGAGAACAGCCCCATCATTTCTGCATCTACATCCTGTGCCGTCCCTTTTGTGATACCTTATTCTGAATCCTGCCTGCTGGATGTTTAGTGATACTGCTATTTAGAATTGCATGCAGGTGCATATTTTTATGTGCTATGGCCAGGAGAAGGAGCTTTTGCAGGCCTGTAGAAGGCTAGCACTTAATAAACTATTGGGCACTTAAATACTATGTACATTCTCAGCTCTTTAGCAAATCATTAAAAACAAAATCCCCAAACCTTGGTTTTAAGCTCCACTTGTGACTGTTTGTCAAAATAGAAATGTCTGGCTAGAGATCTAAGGTTTTGAGGTGAACTGTGTTTATGTCCAACCTTACACTGTAGAGTAGGTTGGACAAAGTTAGGATGTGATTAAGCCCAGGGGTAAATATTTAGATACACACTGGCTGACAGTGAGCTACTGTATACATATATGTGTATTCTCATGAAAGAAGATACAGAACAGACTCATCAAATGTCATTTTACAGACATTTTTATATGGCAAGCTTGCAGATCATGACTCCTTTAAATCATACTAAATCACTCAATATTTAGGTGTACACTTTGTTAGGAATTCTTTTTTCCCTTTTTTTTTTTTTTTTTTTTTTGTCCTATGGTATAAGAACAAGTTCTGTTCCAGTAATTATGTCGCAAGTCCCTCTGTATGTCTATGTCCCTCTAGCATGCCAGGTTCAAGTAGACAGCACAAAAATAAAGAATCAACTGCACCTATGTCAACCTTCAGAAAATAAGGCTCTGTTGGTTCTCAGCAAACCTGTGTGGATCCTGTCTTTAGCATTCTTCTCTTGTCTTTTTGCAAGTTACTGAATGAGCCTCAATATTTTACTTATAAAATAGTAGTAGTTATAATTCAAAGTGTATAAGGCACAAAATATCACAGATATGCACACATAGAAACCCTTGTAAATACACGGGCACAAACACTCAGAACCTAGAATGTAGATGTCCCTACACTAACATTAAAGATCTAATTATTATTTATATTATTATGTCTTAAAACTTACTTCCATTTTCTGCCATCCATATTTGGTTTTCTTCTCTGACAGAATTATTCTAAGTCTCTCCCATTCTTTTTGCATCTTTTCTTCGTAGTATACCCCATTTTGTAAAAATTATCAAGGCTCAACAGCCCTGATGCTCTCAACTCTACTCTGTTGTACCCTGAAACGTCTTGACCATTTCCTTTCCATTTGCCTAAACAAACAATACTTAACCACATTACATCTCCTCTGCAACACATTGGTCAGATTGTGCCCACATTTCTCTCTTGCTCAATCAAGATAGCTTTATTTCTATTCTAGTCTGTACTCCATAGATTGACTTATAGCAAGAATCATTTCTACTATTGGGACACATGGACAGTTTAAAGGAAAAAATAAATAAAACAGGTCTTGTGCAAAATGTTTGAGTTGGAACACCATGGCTTTCTTCAGGGTCTGTCAGCCTTCCTCTAGCTCAAACACAATTCTGTAAGTCACATATTATGTACCTAGAACACAAAAATATTCATCTAGGATCCATTCATATCCTTCTGAAAATGGCTGTTTTAACCTTTTCCATATTATTGGATGAAACATAAAGTCCACCAAGATTATTCTTATCTGAGGTCACACTTGAGTTGTTCTCAGGTACTTAGAAATCTCATCAAGGAATAAAGTAAGATTTTAATGAAATTGTAGTATCCAAGAGACACTCTATTACTAATGTTACAATTGTACAATTTAATTTTAAGCCACAACCAAAAACCTATATTTTAAACAATATGATTCTTTTAATGATGGCTAATAAAGAGCAATAGATAAAACCTTGTTCAGTGTTAGAAATAATACGGTCCTATAAATTCTTCTCTTCTTGGCCAGTTTCAGATGGTTGAGTTAATGTGAAAGCCAGTTCAGAACAGATGAACTATGTGAATAAGTAGAACATTACCAGTTTCTTTATACCTTGGAAGTGGAGATGACAGGTGAGATTTCAGGACATGAATCAGTATCTAATAAAGCTTTAATCCACAGCACCTTTATTAGAGACGTTAACTGCCCTCTCTTGTTCTCTGAAAGCTGATATTTTCTTCTTTATTGTTCTGAAATAGAGGACATAGCTTGAAGCAAAAATTGGTCTTGCTGCAAGAAATACTTCACTTAAGAAGGGATATTAAGCTAAATAAAAATGGAGTAAGGTCTTCATAAGTTCATTTTGGGTAACCGATATATGTTGTTCTCATACTTAAAGAAAATAAACACGTTTTTAAGGATGCGCTATTGTTATACTCTTGTCAATATACAACAGTCACTTCAGTCACATCACTTAGCAGAATAATACTAAAACAATACAAGAAATAAAAGCTTGAATCTATTATATGTAGAGATATGCACATGCATGTCCGTGATTTCATTTTAATTCTTAGAACTTAATTCAGAAAATTGCTTCATAATGATTTTGAATACCATATCAAAATAACTACCAATATATTCACAAATACATTTCAGATATTGTCATATCTAAGAGAACCCATTTTACACACACATTAACCACTTGTGTTTAATTGGTTTATAAATCAAAATACTGTTTAAGCTCTATTTTATTTCTTAGTCTTAGACTAAACTGAAGAGGCATGCCCTTTTGGCTTTGTTTACCGTAGACTTGCTTCTTGCATCATAGTACTATGAACATTATAAACGTACGCACATTTCCAGTTCATATTCATATGGATTATGATGGTCTTAATCATTGTAACAGCACACAATCAACAAATCTTTGTTGTGTTCCTACCTCCTGCTCTGCATGATTGGTACAGTGGACATACAGTTCAATAACCCAACAAAAGACTGGTGTCTGTGACTCTGGAGGGTCCATAAGGAGTTCAGTATATGAGGGAAATCAAGGTAGATCCTTTATAATGTGACATATCTGTGGATTGTTGACAGTGACATTTCCATCTCAATAACTGTGGGGTGAGTGTTCCTCTTGTACTTTAAGAGTATCTAGGTTTTCCTTGGACAAATGTGTTGGTGTTAAGTTAATGAAACCTGCTGACTGAAGATCTTTTTTGGCACTAATGTTTTAGGGTTCTCCCACCATGCCTTTCTAGAAGGGGATACGCAATCCCAAGAGCAACCGATCAACCTGTCATTAGGGGAAAGCATCCCACTCGCTCCAGGTCGAGCGAGCACTCTAGTGTCAGAACCCTGTGTTCTATGCACCACCTTGCCCCTGGGAGGTCGGCGCCGCCTTCTCCGCTTCTGACAAGGTTGCTATTCAGTGTCCAGCCCAGCATTCGTGTCCCCGCTGCCGGGTGTTGGTGTGGTGTTGTTCTTTCCTGCGCACTCGAAACATTCACTCATTATGACACCATAGTTTTTAACCTCTTGCTTTGTGGCACTTGATCCGCTCCCATATTCTCTACTACTCGCATCTACTCACTGTGCTGGCCGCATTCTAGTTCCTGCCGGCTAGCTACCATCGAAACCGAATCTGGCTGTGTGCTGTCCTTTCATCTGTATGTGGCATATCATACCTACTTTATTACATGAAATGTTTTATGACGAGTTGACTCAGAATTAAGTATGTATTGGTTTATTAAAATAAAGAAGGATTTCTAAAAGTGACCTTTTATATGTATTCATAAAACCATGTAGTGTTTAAATTTTCTTCAGTTACAAAGTTTTTGAACACCAGCAGATGGGGGTCAGCTTTATCTGGGTGAGAATGAAGGACACCTGCCTGCTTCTCCTTATTCTCGTCTCCAGTATTAATCCTCCCATTGGAATGCCCTGGAGCACGTGCCCAGGGCTGTTTAAAATTCATTTCAAGGTTTGCTGCTTGTTTCAATTTTAAAAGGATGCACAACCGATTGGTAACTAGTGTCAGGCTGTGCATCAGGAACTCATTATTCCAAATGCCTCTCAAATATGCACCAGTGTAGTGGGAGCTGATTGACAGCATGCCTTCAGAACTACTTTTTTTTTTTTTTTTAACTTTAACATCCAGAGGCTGTGGTCAGTTGTGTCATGACGCTACCCAAAATAAATGACTTTAAGAAAGTACAGCCTCATAGAAAGTTAGGAGAAAGTGAGTCCCATTCTGCTTAATTCAAAAGAATCCACCATGCAGAATGTATAAGGCAGGCCCTGACCTGCCCCCTCCTCCTTCTTATTACAGCATTCCTTTTGTGTGTGTCCTTTAAGGTACCTGATTTCACTTCTAAGAACCCATTTGGTTGTTTTATAACTATTTTAGTAGTATCTGGAAAAGGCATTTTTATTTTATTTTATTTTATTTATTGAGATTTCACCCTCCCTTTATTGTTTGCCTACAGAACGCACCGACAAGGAAGCCCGACCCAGTCTCCTCCAGCTGACACATCCTTTGGCAGTCGCCGTGGAAGACAGCTCCCACAGGTGCCAGTTCGAAGTGGCAGTATAGAACAAGGTATCCATAAAAGAGACATCTCTGTCCAAATACCTGGAGTTGAGAGCCTCCTCCTCTTAATACCCCATTTAATTAAATTGCACTGTTGAGATCGTATGCAACTCTCTGAATCCTAAGAGTTTAAGTTTCTTGTATTCCCCTCCCGCCTCCTAGTTTTAGTGCCATGTAACAATTAGCAACATTTGTTGAGTGAGCAATCCTCTGAATTTAGATGATTGTTTAACAGAGTGGGTAGAGTCCTTAACAGTTTTGCAAAAGCACAAATCTAGGTGATACATATTTTCAAAACAGTGCTATCAGTTAATTTATGAGCTGAAAGGTCTTACCTTATTTTTGAAAAATTTGAAAATTAAATAGGATCATTGGGTCATGCATTAGCGTTTTCTCTTTTAGCTTCTTTGCCGATATCTAGAGTTTTAATTAGTTTGATGATGAACATAACTCGAAACATATATTTGTTATTTTCCTACGAGCCACACTGCCTGGATTTCTTACATTAAGAGGACATGGATTGTTTGTTTTCCTAGTAGAACGTGTGTGTGTGTGTGTGTGTGTGTGTGTGTGTGTGTGTGTGTGTGTGGTGGAGTGGAGGTGTGCTTTAATAGAAACCAAGTTTAAAGTACATGAGTTAAGTGTTTGACATGCTCGACTAAAATACTACTTTTTTCCTGACCCGTTTCTTAGTAAGTAAATGACATTAGTATTTTCTTTCATATTTATTATTAAGGACTAAAAGAATTGTTCAATTTTTCTCTAGTTCAGGGCTGTGGCTCAAGAACAATGAACATAGTAAAATGTCCACTGCAAATCTGTATCCCTGTGAAATACCCGGCTGACTAAATTTCTGAATGCTCTCACAGTGTTGGTTGTTGCTACTATAAAATTCACATTCCCTCACAGATTGCATTGCTTCAGTGATTGAAGCAGGCTACTTGACCGTGTGAAACACTTGATGATAGGAATACTAGTGTGAATAGTAGTGTGGATGCTGCGGAAGGTACCAAAAGCTACAACAGCCAGATTTGTGGGGCTTTTAAAGGTGATGTTTCTTGTTGGTATACTATGCATTAGTGTTCAGGGATGAGACAAATGTCTACATTTAGTCTATTAAGAAAAATGCAGTCTTGGTAAAACTCTTGTCTAAAATACCAGTAATCAATCGTAGAATCCACATTGCTAATAGAGGGTTTTTTTTTTCTGGAATATTTTTAGATGATTGCCAAATTTAATTTTATTTGAACTACACCAGCAATACATCTGTCAAAATTTTAATTTTTTTAACAATCAGATGATGGCATGTTAACTTATTCATGAACTCTTGTTGCACAACTGATCGAACTCTAAATTTGGATGCTTCACTACAAACCTAGTGTTATTGGTCACTCTGAAACTTAGCAAGTCGTGTGTTCCTAAAATTCTTTGCATTTCCTCTAGTTGCAAGTAAAGCACTCCATGGCATATGAGGGCGCACAGTGGGATTATAGTAATGTACTGGACCATTGTTTATTTCTCAATTTTATATTTCACTGTTCATATCCACTGTTTATGATATTCATATTCGCAGTTGTCTTTCAGAGAAAACATCAATGTGTAAGGATTGTATTGAGGTAGGAAGAAGGAAAGGAATGGGAATGATACTGTTCAAGTTATTTTGCTATTTTTTATGAAAAATACTTTAGTAAACACAGTTGGTTGTTGAAGGTTCCTGACACATTCTGACAGAGCGCTTTTAGAGCAGAACAGTCATTATGTACTATTTAGTTTAAGCATTCTGAGGTCTTGCGTTATGATACTGATACATGCTTTGGGACTTGTGGTAAATGATGGTAGTCTCTTTCATCATCTTCTGGGTGTGTTTTGTACTGAACCATTCAAGGGACACATTGATCCTTAATCGTTTCTGAAAGTAATTTGATCCATGAACTAGACAATGCCTTATGCCTTCGCACAGTTTCTTTATGGTGAATTTTACTGTTCTTAAAGTGATATATGTATTTCAGTCACTTCCCTTCTGGTGGGCTTGTTGGATTGCACTACTATCTCGTATGGAAATTGACATCAACTCTGGTTTATTTGTGACTGCTTAAGGTCCTATTCATGACTTCTGGTTTTTCTTATTTAATCTTTTATGAAGGCCTGGCTTACTGTTTTTAAAAGTAACTCAGTTGATCAACAGCTAATGGGTAAGAACAAATACTGTGAGTGATTTAGTTTCCCAGAAAGTGATGTAATCTCTTGATACAAACATAAACTAATTTTATGAAACCCTTTTTAAGTTCATGACTACCTATGCTATTGTTTTAGGTTGTATGCAAAGATCATTTGATTTTCTGGATATATTCTCTTAATTTTCACCAATTACTGTATCTTCTATACTTTAAACAGACCTTCCGATTTTAAAGGCAATAATTTTAAAACATTCATTCATTTACTATTTTAAAAATATTTGAAGCTGCCTTTCAGAAGATAGAGTATTGGGGCATTTACTACTTGAAGTCTAGTTATATAGAAGTAGATGGCAGGAAAAGCAGACGATTGCCATATGTATTTTGAGATAAAGCAGGTTAATATATAATCTATACTTTAGGGTACTCTTAGTAGTATGTAAAAATGAAATGCAGAGAGTTTCTTCAAATTTCTCTGATAACATGTCAGCATTGAATCCAATATGGTGTCATTTTATACAAAATAAAGGCAGTCATGATTGGTTGTATAAAAATGTGTGGCTTTTCTGAACAGGTCAGGTCACTTCCGCACTCCATTGATGCTTCTTAATGAAGCATGTAAAAACTAGTCAGTATATCGACACTGCATGTACTACTTAAAAGCTGAAACAATACTGACAGCTCCCTTTAGATGTGACCAGAGGGTTATTTTGCAATAAAGAATATAACAGCAAGGAGGTATATCTAAAGTATTATGATATATTTAGGATATGTACTATTTTAAAAGTGAATAATTTCATCTTGAGATATTTACTATAATTAGTATAATGATACAGGAAAGACTACCAACATTGAGATATATGTTGTTCACACAGAAAATGCTACAAAACTGTTCCCATGCTATACCTTATATACTTTCTTTTCAATAAAAAATGGGGTTAATCACATGGAATTTCATATCATAGGAAATTGCATTTTTACATTTCAAGTTTCTATCCAGATTAAGTATGCTTTCAATACATTTATAATGTGTGACAGTGGTAGATTTAAAGTAAAATGTTTTATTAAAATTGTTACCAGACTGTGCAGTTCTTAAAAGGCAAGAGAAAGTATTGTGGCATCACCTTGGGAATATCAAGCAAGTTGTTTCCTGATATTTTTGTTTTGTTCAAATCTTTGAATTGCTGTATTCATTTTTGGATTAATTTCAGTACATGTGAAACTTTCTCATGGTTTATCATGTCACCTTATGTGTTATGCATTTTTATTATTCATGCCATTTTGTTAATTCATATTTCCATGTCTAACTATAAATTTGCTGATTTCTTTCTTTTGTTTCCATCATTATGTGCATTTAATTCATTGAAGAACAAGAAAAATATAACTCTTCCACTAAAGGTAAATATTAATGTAACTTTTAACCATTCATACTGTTACTTTGATAATGTGTAAGAGTTATGATAATGTAGGAATAATGACCAAAATTATTTAACAGGTAGTTATTTCTCTGAAGTGATTTTGTAAATAATTAATTCTTTCATTTTAATTGAACTCATATTATCCAATTTATATCAAAGCGGGAAACATCTTAAACACTAAAAATAACATTGAGACAAAATTCCTTTATCTACATTGATAACTAAAACAATTATTCTGTAGATTAATAATATATATCTTTCATGGTAATATATATTATAAGAATTCATGACATTCATTACTTCTTCCTGGGTTTCCTTGGTTTAATTCCACTTCCCTGAACTCATAGATAAGAGATTTGATTCAGATTTCCCACTCCCATCTCTGGGTAGCATCTATTGTACATAAAAGAAAATCCCTACATCTTACTGTCTAGCTAGAATGAGCTTCGTGGGCTTTCTCACCCTCACTGCCCTCAGGCATGTTTGGAGCAACTACCTAAGTATTTAGAGCTCTGGGCTTCAGTATTGTTGGGATATTAATCCTTTTCATCTGAGAGACATGGGATATAGAATTCAACTGTCCCAGTCACCTGAGACGTTTCTATTCTCCTCTTTGACTTTTGAATCACAACCTATTTTTGACCTTTTCACTTAAATTTCCAGTGAGTCTCTGGCTTCCACTCTGGACTTTTGTACTGCCCACACCACTTCTTATTCTGAATTAGTTTGGGCCTGATTATTAGATTTTTGAATATGAATTTATAAATCAATGCAATGGTGTTTTAATAATACTTTAATTGTGTGATGTTTATAGGTATATTTATTGGATACTTAAAAGCAGTTTGAACTGATTTGTTTATTTTAGTAATTCTCAAAGCTCATCATGATCACAGCACCATCCATATTCAGGATATCAGTCCTTGAGGTTGGAAAAATGACTCAGTGGTTAAGAACACTTTCTGCTCTTGAAAAGGTACTGAGTTCAGTTCCCAACATTCACTTTAAGAATCCCACAACCACCTATAGTTCTAGTTTCATCACACTGTTCTCTCTTCTGAACTCTGTGTGTACCTCCACACAAGTGGCGAACATACACACCCTCAGGCGTGCATGCACACATGCGCACGCATACACACACACACACACACACACACACACACACACACACACAAAGAGCCATGCCCTTTACTATCAGTAGTAGAGAACAGAAATCTGTTTTCTTCACTTTCTTTCACTACTTGGAGAATCCTGTTTTAAAAAGAACTCAAATACCAAATGTGTTATTTATAACTCTTAATATACCTAGGATATGTTGTGAATCTCAGTATGGTAGATAATAGCCAATAATTGAGTATTCAATAATATTTAATTATCATCAGATAATATTCTGTTTAGCCTAAATTTATAAAGAATAGAATTAAACATCAGCCAATAAAGTACATACCTGATCTTATACTGTTTTACATACCAACAACAAGCAGTAGCTAAAGCAAAAGACTCTTCAATGAGATGAGGAAGCTGTTATGGGTTTCAGTAAGCTCACAACCATCTTCTATTCTTATTTTATGTATCGGAAGCGACTTTAATTCAATTCTGCAATGCTGACTTTATTTTATTAGATTCAGAGGAATATATCTAGATATGCAAGGTTAAGGATGTAGTAAAAAAAACTACTTTGAAAAAAACTACTATACTGTAATTAACTCTAATTCATTTTCCAAACAATACAGAGCAACAGTTTATTAGAACAGTTCATTAGAGGTTTTCTGTATACTATTATCAACTAAGAGCCACAGGTGGCTACTAAAACTCTCCATGTGATACAACAGAGAGTACTTTATGAAGAATAACTACATTTAAGACCTTGCTATAGACCACATCATATGTTCATGTTTCCATGTTCAGAATGCCCTGGCTGACAGGTGGTACACGCTGCCAAGTCTTTGAGGCAAGATGTAGATATGCCTCACAGAACATACTGTGTACGGAATCAAAAAAGGCGACACACCTGAAAGTGCATCCAGCAAGATGCAGCAGTGAGGGTTGTATCTTCTTCCTATAGGGTTTGAGACAGTGTATTTTAACCACTGACAGTGGCCTTCAGCCCAGAAGGAATTAAAGCAAGTTATTTTTTTTTTTGAGGCTGAAAAGAAAAGACATGTTTACTGTGTAGAAAGCTCTTTTCTGTAATCTGTAGACCATCTTATACAATCCATTAAGAGAGAATTCATGTGGTTTGAAGGTTTGCTACCCATGACAATAGGACTGACCAGTCTTTACTGACCACGAAGGCCAATAAATTCACCAGTTTGCTTTTGTTTTAATGATTTGTAGGCGAAGTTATCTTACAACTGAAGACCCCATAGTGCTCAGATTCTAACAGCTCTGGGAAAATAATTGCCCAATCTACCTGTCGAGGCCTTAGCTTAGTAATGTTCTGGAGCATAATCAACGATAAACAAAATTCACCATTCCCTTTATATTGATCATTCAACTAAGAGTGGCATGCACTGTCTCATGTTGCCACAACAACTCAGGATATAAGTATTAAAATTCTTTACTTACTGAGGCACCTAAAGCCTCAGGAGATTGAAAACCCGACCCCTTGCTGGTCACCCAGTCGGTAAGTGGTGAACCTCACTCTGAGGACCCTATTCAAATTCACTTCCTGCTACAAGGATCCCAATGTCCTGCTTTATTGAGTGCTTACTATGCATATGGAGTAGCATGAGGATAGTGCTCATGTTGAGTAGAAATACGGTCTTAAGGCCTGGACTTCCTCGGGCACTGAGAGGTGGCCCCAGATTTTGATCACAGTGTGTGTTCCGTTCTCTTTATCCTAGATGCAAGAGATTCTTTCATGATAATATGATCTTGGCGACCACTTAGTTTTCACACATTCACTTGCTCGTTCGGGTGTGTATCACTCAGCTGTTTCTGTGTCTGGTTTTACCTCAGATCACCCATACAAGAACAACAGCAACAAGTCAGTCCTTGAAATCCGGATAGATATCACAACCGGGGCTTGAAAATTCAGGCGAAGAATTGTAAATAAATATTCATACCACTTAATTTACCTTTGACTCCTTCTGTGTTGCAAGCTGAGAGATGATATGGTTTTAGGTTTCACAGACTGCTTTTAGGCCTATTTTTTGATCATTCATTCTGAAAGTAAGCCACTTTTTCCCTCTCTGCTACATTTCTTGGACAGTTTTAAAGAACCCATGAGTGTAGTTTGGGGGATCGAAATAATGATAAACGAAGATCAAAAGTGAACAAGAAATTAAATGACTTCAAGGTGAGAAAAAATGTTATTGTCGTGATAAATTTCTAATTTTTTTGCCTTTAAATGGTGTTTAAGTGCATTATCTCTGTCTCCTGGAAGCAGTTTTGAATCAGAACATATTGCATTATGTTTTTTAAAAAATATGATGTCCTTAATTATAACGTGTGTGTAATTTATACACCTGGATAATGAAAATCATTTAGAGTCCAAGGAATGATTTCAAAGGAACAAAAAATCATTTTGTTACATTTTGTATTCTACCTGACTAATGAAATGTGTAATAATTATTTAATAAGATTGTAAGAGATATTTAAGGGATGACTGTAGCCAACTACATTTTTAATCTAGGTTTTATAATGAAGGCTAAAGCATATTAATTATACATTTCTATGCTAAACAATGTGATAGAAACTGTTTGAGGGTTAAGCTATGCAAAGAAAGTTTTATGGTAATATGGCATTAACCTTAATTAGGTTGAATTTATTTAAAAAAAATGTAAATTTTCTTAGTTTCTGTTGCATTAATTATAGTATAGGTCATTATTCATTTATAATACTAATAGGATATAGTATATAGTGGTAAAATTGGAAGATATATGCTTGAAGCTCTAAGTAAAACATTTTGCAATTTTTAAACTTTACATTTTCCAGTCATTAAATGGTAGCAAAAGAGTATACTTTTTATTACAAATCATTATTGAATAGATAGCATAAGAGGCCAGATCAGTCATTTCCTGTTCTTGTAGGTTATGATTTATAATATTTAGAATTTTGAGATACTTTGTACTATGCTTGCTTAGTGTGTATGAAACCCTAAGTTCCATCCCTAACTGTGGCATCAAGAGATCAGTAGAGAGTTGTGGGATGGGCAAAGACAAGCAGACAGAGAAAAAGAGAGAGATAGAAGGAAAGAGAGATAGAGAGAGAGGGGGAGAGGGAAGAAGAGGGAGAGGGAGAGGGAGGGGGGATATATTTGGAAGGTGCATATTTCTTAGTCTTCTGAGCTGAATCGTTCAGGTGCAGTATCTTTACTTGAGTATATATTATAAATAATGAGTTGGATTTGTTTACTCGGTCATTGTAGCCTCTTTAAAATTAGCTACTGAGAGTGTCAAACAGTAAATCACAGGGTCGAGAAGTTGTGGTTTTGACCTTCCCACTCTGTTTTGTTTAATGTGTTTACTAGAAACCATTTTATAAAAGGCATTAAGGCTTTAGATCTTTCACATAGAACAATCCTTGAAAGATATACCTACCTGATCAAAGACTTTCTTTCCCTCTTCCTCCTGAGATCTGTAAAGAAAGCAAAGAGGGGAATATCTAGACATGGTGTACAACCGTGGACTCTTTGATGTGCACTGTCTAGATGTTTAAGTCCTTCAGATACTGCATACTCAGGAAAGAGTCTGTTCACTTGAGATGAATCTATCACTGTTGTTGTTAATGTTGGAACCAGGAGCTAAACACTAGAGGTCATCTGACTCCTAAAGACTGATTTCTCTTCACACCTGAGAGCTGTGTCCAAGCAGCTCTTTGACAAGATATCACCTCTCCAGGAAGAATATTGTCCTAAGAAACAAAACAAAACAATGTCTTTTCTTTGTGGCAGCTCTTTGACCTTGGTTAGTGCAGAAGCGGTAGGGAAGTGATGCTTCCATCCAGGGCTGGTTTTGTCTGTTGAGCAGAGACATTTTGGTGTACTGGAGCTTGCAGGTTCTCACCTGGGGATGGAGATCTTACCTTCTTTAGGCAGTTCATTGGTAACAAAGCAAGCTAAAACAAAAGGTGAGGTCATGTGGTTGTGGTGTGATGTGAGCAATTATTTGGTAAATAATTTTTTTCACCTATGCCAGTGTGCCTTTTCAATTATCCAGACCAAACAGGCTCCCTTCTCTAGTTTTCATTAAGTTGGTGTGACATATTCAATCCACGGATGTTAATTTGCTTGTTGCTGTTTGTGAGTCTCCTATTGGATAAAGATTATCATTTACTGTCCCCATTATTATTGGATACTGTATAACGTCTAAGAGGAATTATGTTGAGGCTCAGGAACCATTGAAAACATTCCTATACTTGCACACTGGGATTCGTTTTCTATAATGCATGTGCTAGGACTAGGAAACTTTTCCAGAGTGGAAACTCTTTCCAGATTTATTTTCATGCATAGTATGTATGACAGTGCTGATGCAGAAGTTAAGCGAGGACCTGACAAATCGTTAGCTTGTGTAGGGTTGAAAGTGAGGTTGATCATTGATTTTAAACATGACAGAGATAACAATATTAAAAAAAAATCAGCTGGCAGAAGGGGTTTGTTCTTGTGTTTGTTTGTTTGTTTGTGTTGGAGGGGAAAATGGGAGAGGGAAAGTGTACATGTGAATGAAGAAAATACCTAATTAAAAAAATAAATAAATAAAAAAAAAAAAATCAGCTCATTTTTCTCCTAACACCTATAGTTTAGGTAAGCTGGCGAATTTAAAATGTTGGAAAGCCTGTAATTGAGCCAAAAACTGAATCATAGTAGTCCCTGTTTTTACAAGTGTGGAAAGTAAAAAAAGATAACAAAAGAGGTACTCTCAGGACTCCCTCTTCTTATAGGTAGAAGTTCTGAACTGCTACAGAACACAAGTCTGAGCTTTAGATCCAGTCAATCCTCACTCTTAACTCTTTTCCCATACTGCTTGTCAACAAGGACGAATGTCTGTCGATACTGAAGATGCTGCATTTTAAGTCTTCAAATGTCAGCCCACTTCACCAGGTAGAATATTTTAAGTTACAGCTATACTTAAACTGCCTTTGTGTTTAGACTTTGTATCATTTTTACCTACTGCAGTTCAATCAGCCAGATCTGTTTAATGTTTTAGGACTTTCTTTTCTCTATAGTATGCTGCTGTTTGTCTCTGCTAGATCTCTAGGGGTGAACTCACTTTGTAAAGTACGGTGCTTCAAATAAATCAATTATTTTTTAAATTATTTATTTATTCACTTTACATCCCAGTATCACCCCCTTCTCCTTCCAGTCCCAACCCCGGCAGCTCTTCCCCTCATTTCCCCCTCCCCTTCTCCTCTGAGAAGCAGAAGCCCATCTGAGTATCACTCTGCTCTACTCTTCAACCTCTGAAGCATCAGTCACTACAGGACTAGGCCCATCCACTCTCACTGAGGACAGACAAGGCAGCTCAGGTAGAAGAATGGGATTCACAGGCAGGCAACAAATTTACTGACCACTCCTGTTCCAGTTGTTGTGGACCAGCATGAAGACCAAACTGCACATCTGCTACATATGGGGGTGTGGGATGGGGCCTCTAGGTACAGCCCATGCTCATTCTTTGGTTGGTGACCCGGGCTCTGAGAGCCCTTAAGGATCCTGGTTAGACTCTGTGGGACTTCCTGTGAGGTCCCTGTCCTCTTCGAATCCCTCCATCCTTCCTCCAGCTCTTCCACAAGACTCCCCAAGCTCCATCTAATGTTTGGCTGTGGGTCTCTGCATCTGTTTCAGTCAGTTCTTAGGTGGAGCCTCTCTGAGGACAGCCATGCTAGGTTCCTATCTGCAAGCATAACAAAGTATCATTAATAGTGTCAGGGATTGGTACTTGCCCATGGGATGGACCTCAAATTGGGCTGTTCATTGGTGTCACCTCAAGTGATTCAGATGTTAATAAGAGCTATAAAGAATTATTTTCTAGCAAAATCAGGTATATCTGTTGTCAGTACCCGAGTTGCTGTAGAATGTTATGTTTGATCTGATATCTTTCAGACCTAAGGCCAATTATCAGTTCTTTTCTTGGGAGGTACACTGGGAAATGAAGTGGCTTTCACTCTCCCCAAACAAACACTGTGTTGCCATTTAAGTAGAAGGTAGATAGTTAAATTTTTCCAACTATGAGATATGATAGTACATCAAAATGGGCTCAGATATTCTGTCCATAAGTTATTTTGTTTCAAATCTACTCATATGAACCAGTGTTTGCAAAGACAATGATAAAAATCTTTTTTATTCCAAGAAACCTTATGTAGAAATGCAGTTTGCTTATTTAAAATCATGTTCCATGGAAAACACTTATAAAATATGAGAAGTTTTAATGTGTTTGGGTATTTTGCCTGTACCAATAGTTTATGCATACACTACATGTATGCAGTGCCCATGGAAGCCAGAAGAGGGCCTTAGATACCATGGGCTGGAGTTAAAAATGCCTGAGATGAGAGCCTGGATCCTCTTAAAGAGCCGCCAGCGCTTTTAATAACTAATCTATCTGTCCAGACCCAAGTATCAAAAAGTAAGCTTATGTTCATTTCTAGTTTTACAGATTTTGAAATTGATACATATTCATTTTTGCATTCATGTAAATTCATGAAAGCGTTATTTTAACTTAGAATGCTAGTAAATCACATGTAACTATAACATTTTAAAAATTTTAGGCAAATGAGATACATTTCCAAGATAACATTGTCTCTGGAAGTGATATATAAAAATTTCAATACTCAGTTAACAAATGTTAAGGATTATTAATCTTTTTAAAAATATTTATATTAAATAAAATGGTAAGAGAGGGCTCTGGAAAGATGATTAGCTTTGAAGAATATTTGTTTTCTCTTGTTACCCTCTAGTTTTCATGTATGGAAGACTCTTTTCCCACCAATAGTTTATTTTTTATTTACTTTAAATCCTAATTTCAGTCCAGCTCCCTCTTCCCCTCCCAGTCCTGTCCTTACAAACTCCTCCCCCATTACACTCTCCCCTTCTCCACAGAGAAGGGGAAGCCCCACTTTGGTAACACTCCACCCTGGGACATCAAGTCCCAGGAGGTGTAGGCACATCCTCCCCAAATGAGGCCCAACCAGACAGTCCAGGTAGGGGAAGCAGATCCAATGGAAGGCAACAGTCAGAGACAGCCCCCACTCCAAGGTTAGGAGACTAACATAAACCAGAGATGCACATCTGCTACAAATGTATGCGTGTGGTAGGGGCAAGCTAAGTTCAGCCCCTGTGTACTCTTTGGTTGATGGTTCAGTCTCTGTGAACCCCTATAAGCCCAGGTTAGTTGACACTGTAGATCTCTTTACGGTTTTCTTAACCCCTCCAATTTGCTCAATTTTGTCCTTCACTCTTCCACAAGACTCTCCAAGTTCTGCCTGATGTTTGGCTGTGGGTTTGCATCTGTTTTCATCTGTTCCTGGATGAAGCCACTCAGGAGACAATTGTGCTCTGCTCCTGTATTTGACAGTGGGAGTCTGGATGAAAATGGGAAGTGTTAAATAACGAGAGTAGAAAGACATTAGTACTGAATCTTAGACCCATGAGTTCACCATCTTGGCTTTTTTACTCATTTATTTATGTTAAGTACAGGCAGTTGCTGTTTAAAATAAGAAAATCCCAAAGTGAGAGTATAAAAGTTCTATTGTGGCACTTGAATGTGCACTGATAAGCTCTGTGCATATCTGAGTATATATAGGGAAAGGTCACAGCTGTCTATGATTCCAGCTCCAAGTGACCCAGTGTCCCCTTCTGGCCTCTCTGGATACCCAGACAGATATGTTTGTGCAAACACACACATTCATCTACACACAAATAAAAATAGAATAATATTTAAATTTTTACTCTTAAGCTTTTAATGTAATGAGAAGCTTATCTATGTAAATACATGCAGACATAGGAAGAATTTTACAAATGATTTTGGCTTCTTTGTAGATGCACAGAAACCTGACCATCTTAATCATGAATCTATATGAATCTAGGAATGAGATGAAACCATTTGCACATTTTCAGTAGATTAAGAATTCTTTGTCCATGAGATGTCTCAGTTGGGAAAGAACATGCCTACAAAATTGACACCCATAGCTGAGTTAAATCCCCAGTATCCATATGAGGGAAAGAATTTATGTATACAGTATACAGTAAATTGTCCTCTGGACATATACTCCAAGGTCATGGTACACACACACACACACACACACACAGACACACACACACACACTGTATGTATAAAGTATTCTTAGCACAGTACGTACTATGAGGACTGTAAACATTGCTTCTATTTCCAGAGATGAAGTGATGGGATGAGAGCCATACCACAGCTTGGGCTGAGCACAGAATGTTTCCTTCTCTGTACTAACTAGTCCTATGCTTAGGATGGGAAACTTATAGCATCCATACAATTTAATTGTCCAAGATAACTGATGCAATCTAGCTTCTCTCAGCTTCTGACTGAATTGCTCTGCCTCGACTCATACTAACTTTGGCAGTATCTTCAGGCTCTTTTGAATTCTCTGGTTTGTCCTGTCTTCACCTGTGTTTCTCTTGTTCTCTCTGTAATCTGTCTCTAAAACTGGCATTGTAAAGCTAACACACACACACACACACGCACACACACACACACACACACACACACACACACACACCACCATCTCTCCTTTTTTCTCTCTCCCTGCTCATAAGTAGCTTCCCTTTCTCTACTATTCTCTGACTCATTCTGTCAAATCTTTCTCTTACTCTTCACTTTGTCTGCCTCTCAATTATACATCACTTTCAAACATGGGTGCTTCCTTCTACAAACAAACCTTATCTTCACTGTTAGGGATTAAAGGTATGAACTAAGGATGTGTCCATTTCAGACTGTAATCCAGCCTGATGGTATTTTAGTATTCTGACCCTTGCCAAAGTAGTTATGCTGCTCGATTAAAATTTCTCTACAGAAGATGAATGATTTTTAACCCTAGTCTTTATTTTCATTGCTATAGAATATTTTCCATTAGAAAATATCAGTACTTTGTAAGTTATAGCTACTAATCTTACCCTCTGTGCTCCAACTGGAATTCCTTTTGTTGAGTTTCAAATGGAGAGGTCTCCGTGGCTCCTAAAGAAGCAGGCTTACATCTCTCTATTCTTGATGGGATTTTGACAAACATTACTTTGAAAAAGGTACCTGAATTTGTACAGAACAATGAATGAGACACTGTTGTATTGAACAAGGATCTCCTTCAATACAGTTCTATATATCAGTGAATGCTAATATTGAGCCACAGTTTATCCACAGTAAGCAGAGCATCCAGGCTATAGTGACTGAGATTAATTTCAGCCTTTCAACAACTCAGGAGAGCATTTTAATAAAGCTGTAATGCTAACTCCATCCTGGGAACTACAGGAGATTAAATCATTTAATGTGCTATCACTAACTTACATGAACACTTTATAATTATAATTAAAGTAGTCTATAGTAAACTCTGTTTCCTTTTGAATATGATATACAAACTAATTTGCTATTAGAACTAAATAATATTTTATTGTAGAAATAATAACTTGATTCTAATATATCACATATATGAAAGATAACAATAAAGACCTTAATTTTTTTTAAAATCTTTTTGCAATTGAGTGACAGTTTGCCTTTAATGATTGTGCTATTTAAAATTACTAAAAACACTCTGAATGTCTTAGGAAGAACAACAATATCAACCAAACAGACCCCCCAGATCTCCTAGGGACTAAACCCCCAACCAAAGAATACACATGGAGGGACCTATGGCTCCAGCTGCATATATAGCAGAGGATTACCTTATCTGGTATCAATAGGAGGGGAGGCCCTTGGTCCTGTGAAGGCTTGGTTGGTGAAGAGGGAGTGGGTGGGTAGGTGGGTGGGGGAGCACCGTCATAGAAGCAGGGAGGAAGGGGGATGGGATAGGGGTTTTGAGGATGGGAAGCTAGGAAGAGGGATAATATTTGAAATGTAAATAAATAAAATAACCAATGAAAAAACAAAAACAAAAAATTACTACAAACACTCAGAATGACTTA
>JADRCD010236869.1:15498-40424 GCA_019843815.1 Montemys delectorum
GTGTGTGTGTGTGTGTGTGTGTGTGTGTGTGTGTGTGTGTGTGTGTGATGTGTATTGATGTAAAATGAGTGGGTATTAGCAGATGCAAAGCCAAACCCATAGGGGTCAGAGGCCAAAATTTTTGGGAATCAGATATCTCCACTGTACATTCCAGTGATCAAAGTCAGCTTGTCAGGCTGAGGCATCTCTATTCTGAGGCATCTTGTCAGCCATATGCTTGACAGGTTTTGAGCATGACATTTATATCAATTTCTATATACAGTGTTAGCTGGAAGGACATAGGAATGGCCACATCACCCAAAGTGGGAGATATAAGAGCTCGATTCAACAAAGATGAGTTTCTACATACTCCTTGGGAAAAAGCACAATGTTGTTCTCATGGTAGCAGCAACAGTCAGACAGTCATTAGAAGTTGGTGTTCTGAAAGAAGCTGAGGTGTGGATTTGAATAGAAATTCAAAGTAAACTCAGGGCACTTGAGACTTCATTTTCAGACTATAAATGTTCTCTAATGCCAAGTGAATATTCTAGATCTTTTTTTATCCAAACTCCTGATCAAGGCACAATTCCTGAACAATGGTTTTCTACTCATTGTAAAACAGTGAATATATACCCCCAGAGCCAGTTTACCCAGCTACACAGACACCTCAAGCTATCTATCCCTCTGCTGGTTCCCAGAGCCTCTGTGTTAGCTCAGACCAACCTCATTTTCCCATGGATTACTATAATCACCTCTATTCAGCCTAAACTGCCTGCGTCCTGCTCTCTCTTGCTACACCCCTTACCATTCATTTTCTACATTTCTTGAATAATCTTTCTTAAATGCATGCCTGAGCATGGCATTGTCTGCTTAAAATCCGTCAATTACACTCAATTGCATTTATAATTCAGTCCAAACGCCCTGGCAACAGCCACTCTAAATCCTTTCTGGGATAAGGTGGGTTGTATACATAATCACGGACGTAAGCTTACAGGAAGTGCTGGCCCTTGGCTCTCTAGTCTTACCCTTTACCCCTTCACCTCTCTCCCCTCACATTTGAGGCAACCTGATCTGTGACCCCTATGGGGTCATCTGTGCTGTCTCCATTCCTGTGGATCTGTCTTAACCTCCATCCCTGTCCCCAAACCTTAACTCAGATGTATCCTGTATAATACAGCCTTTCCTATCAGTCTGAGCCTCTTTTAGCTTTGGCTGGTGTTCTGAGCCGTTATCAAACAGTACTCCCATTGGGTGTTGACCGTTATTCTTGATTTGCTCCTCAAACTGAACTCACAGAGAATTTAGTGTTTGCTTGACATCCTAATTCAGGGGCAGCTGCCCCATTTGTTTTCAATGGGGGCCGTTTTGCTTTTCCAAAAGCCCTGTGGCTCTCCTACAAAAAAAATCATATTTTATTTTTCATATTCTTCTCACTGTTAGCCCACCCTGGAATTTAGTCTAGGGACCTTGACCTGGTGATGATCACCACAGCTTTCTACTGAAAGCCATAACCTATAGGAATATATCTCATCATTCCTGGATGGATATTCAGTGTCTTTTCATTGGTTTTGCTTAGGTCCTTGGTGAAAGCAATGTGGGGGACAGGGATTGACAATTAAGAATTTTATTCCTCAGGATGAGTTGATCAGGGACTTTCTTCCATATTAGGAAAAATTACAAAACTGGATTGAGGTAATTATGTATTCCTCCTTTCAGTTTTTGTAATGTGTTTTTCCCTCCCTAGATCCTCTCTGCTTGTCTTCCCCCCCCCCCCCACCGTGGTTCCTTCCCATTTGGTCAGAGTGCAGGATCTGTATGTTCACCTCATATGAAAACAGTCTTTTGTTTCCCTTAGAAACACTTAGAATAAAGTCATTTCTAGTCTATTTGTTGATATCTAATCGCCAGTTACCGTGGATCGTGTGTTCGAGCGTGCGTGCGCGTGTGTGACTTCTCCGCTGGAACAACTGCAGAGCTTTAGACATGGATAAAGTCCTTTTCAGGAGCTGTCAGGCATCAGAGACAAAGAAGATGGTGATTCTCCCTGGGTTCCCATCAGCTCTAGCAGATGCCAATTTCCTTCTCCCACAGCACTGGGGAGAAACTGTTCAAAGTAAGCATCTTATGGTGGATGTGCTGACCTGGTGTAGGTTGAAGGCCACTTGGAAGTATGGAATCTGTAGAGGGGAACACGGCAGGGAAATGAAGGGGAGAAGAGACACTGAAGGATCTGGGTACATGCCTCGTGTGTCTGTCAGGAGGCTCCTCCTCCCTCCACCCCCTCCAACCCCGGAATCCAGCATTTCCAGCCACCAGTGATCAAAACCTATTAAAGAAGAGGGAGACTCTATCCAGCTCTAAAGACTTCTGAGGGGTTCCTGTGCTTTGTCAGTCAGTCGATTCTAATAGTGTCACGGCTTGAATGTGTCCCCCCAATGTGTCTGGGTTAGAAACTTAATACTGAAATTCAGAGTGGTACTTTTGAGGCAGGGCCTTTGGGAAGTAATTAGGGCTAAATGAGGTCAGGAATGTGAGGCCCACATGACCGTCCTGCTGGCTTTTGGGGGAGGAGGAAGACAGACACGAGATGGCACATTCTCTCTGTCTTGCTTGGCACCAGGTCAAGAAGGCCCTCGCCATTGTGGCCAGGACCGTACACTTGAATTTTCCTAACCTCAAAATCCGTGAGATAAGTCTCTATTCTCCGGTAGGATATCCAATCCCTAGTGTTGTTATAGCAACAGAAAATGGACAAAGACAGTTGTTGGGACTCACCTTCCAAGTCAGCTTTTTGAATTTTGCTTTTCTTGTATGCTTTACAGTCTGCTCAGGGATTCTCAAGAACTCTTCACCGTAGCTAGTCATGATGTGATTTTCCACACCCTGTGAGCACTGCCAGGCCTTTCCTCTCTGTCTTGTGGATGCCAAGACCCCAAGGGCTCAACTCCATCCTATTGTCTTTCATGACTGGAATGATCGAGGGAAGGGTATCATAGACGGCTCTGGCTGTATTGGAACAGTACACTTCATTCCTGGGCCTTTGTTCGAGCTTGAAGTATACCACAAATTAATTGGATTGATGCAGATGATTAAGACAGTCGCTTGGATTGCACACCTTTCCTCTGAAATATTTCTTTAAGTTGCCAAATCAATGCTTGGTGTATTCAAATGTCAATGATTCATGGCTTTTGAAAGAGAGAAAAAAAAAAACCTCTGAATAGAATCCAGAGCTAAAGAAAATACTTAGATTGCTTGGCACTGATACCACACGCTCTCATACAAACCTCTACCACAGTGGGTCACTAAGCAGAACATCTAATCCAAGATGTTCAATGCCAAACTTTGTTTAGACACCTACTGTTTGTGGTGAAAGTGTTATTTTGGTCCCTATTCTCAAATGGTCTTGCAACAGAAAGAATTCTTAGATGCCCATCCAAGAATAGTCACGTGTTGTTGCCCCAATTATGAGAGTAAATTTGATCCTATGCATTCCATCTTGGCCATTGATGGAACTGATACACATCAAGTTTTGATAAAATTAAAATTACATAAATACACAACAATGCAGTCATTGTTAACCAATTCCAGATTGCTCTCATGTGTGCTTGAAGCCAGGATGACAGGCACTCCATGATCTTCATGGCAGAAATACCATTTGAGTATTTTCTGATATTGTCTAGACTAGGTAAGACTAGGTAAGGGTCCTCTCTTTCTCTTTCACAGGTTGCTACCTGGGAAAGAAAGATCATATAAACTCGATGACATAATACAGACAATGAAGGAGTCCGGGATACCCTCAAAATTCTACCCCTATGCTTTCCATATGGGGCACCTGCTAAGGTTTGAAGTTGTCTCTTATGAAATCCAGGTGTTTTCTATGTGTCATTATTAAGAGGAGGGACCTGTATGGTGATATGAAGCTATGTGAAAGTATGTTGTGGTTTGAATGAGACTGTTCCTCCATGGTGTCAGGACATTTGGTCCCCAGTCGGTGGCGCTCTATGGGCAATGTTAGGTGGTACAGACTTGCTGGAGCAATTTCATCAGTAAGAGTGGGCCTGACACATCCTGTTTTCTCTCTCTCCTTCATCCTTGCTTTTGAGAGTCAGAGCACTCAGCTTCCTGCTGTACCCCCCTGCTCCCAATAACTCACCATGACAGACTCATATCCATCTGGAACTGTAAGCCAAATAAACTCTTGCTTCTATGAGTTCTCTTGGCCATGATATCTTATCACAACAACACAAAAACAGCCAATACTGAGTGTCTGTGGCACCAGAAGCAACATACCTGGAAAAGGAAGAAAATTTTATTTTGGGTCATGGTTTCAAAGGCTTTTCACATCAACCAGAAAGCAGAGAGAGAAAGAAAAAAAAAAACCAAACAGAGACAATACAGTCATAAGTACCTGTCTCCACTAATCTCTGTCTTCCTCACATGCCTCATCTCGCTCCCAACATTTCTAGAAACTCACCGAATAGCACCTCAATCTGGACACCAAGTATTGAAAACATGAGTCTGTTTGGGGTAGTGCAGATTCAAACATATCAGGGCTAATTCATCCTGCATGGGATATAAAGGCTTCAAAAAGAATTTTTTAAGTCCCTGCCTTCCATCCATCCTTCACATAACCTGATTCCCTACCAGGAAATGCAGCCCCTTTAGATGGATGAGCTTGCTTGGGCCTTGGCAATAGATCTTTTCCATGGACTCTTTGGACTTGGAATTGATGAATTCTCTCTCTCTCTCTCTCTCTCTCTCTCTCTCTCTCTCTCTCTCTCTTTTTAATGAATCACCAATTCTGATGATTTCTGTTACAGCAATAGAAAAATCAATTAAGACAGAAAGTGGACTAGAGAACCAGGGGTGCTGTTGTGACTAATACCTAAGAAAATGTAGAATCGGGTGATCAGCAAAGGGCAGGGCAGTCTGATGTGACTTCCAGAAAAGGCTTATGGGGCTATGCACAAATGCAAGAGGAGGCCTGGCTAATGCTCAGAAGCAAACAGCAGGATGTAAAAGCCCCATTCCCTCGGCAGATACAGGTGATGCTCAGAAGGTTGGAGGAAAAGTGGAGGAGGAGTAAGACCATTCTTGCCTGCTTTCAGTTGGAGAAGGCAAATGGGGCAATGGCGAATGAGAAGTGGGTGTTCTTCCATAGAGATAAGGAGTTTGGATGACTTTTATCCTCATTCTGGTGTTTTGTATGAAGTAGACTCTAAATAGCAATGACCTGGGAGGTCTAAGAGCAGAGAATTTACACAATTCAGGATGCTATATGGCTTTTCTTAACTACTTACAATAAAATAAAAGAAAGGAGAAATGTCTTAAAGATGATATAGTTAAAAAGAAAGCTATGCTCCCCAGAACAAAGGAAACTGGGAGATTTTTGTGAGGAATATTTTTATTATATATATTTATATCATATATTATATGTCATATGTTGTATATAGCATATCATATTGTATATCATAAATCATATTCTTGTATCATGTATCCTATATCCTGTATTATATATTATATAAGCACATGTATAATATATAATATGTAATAATATATAACTTATTTGTACTTTACATATGTATTATATGTAGCACTAGCCCAACCCTCCTCTATGTCTGACTTCAGCAAGAGTCTGGACTTGGGGCTGGAGAGATGGCTTAGTGGTTAAGAGCACTGACTGCTCTTCCTAAGGTCTGAGTTCAAATCCCAGAAAAAAAAAATATATATATATATATATATATATATGAAAGAGAGAGAGAGAGAGAGAGAGAGAGAGAGAGAGAGAGAGAGAGAGAGAGAGAGAGAGAGATGAAATCAAATCTCTTTAGGGGTTAATACATTCCTGAGAATGCTCAGCATAAGGTCATAGTTCAAGAAGGGACCATAGCAGAAGCATTTCTCAGCATGTGCACACCACCATGACCAACTCTCATCTGTGCTTGCCTTCAATGAAAGTTTGAACTTAAGATTTTTGGGTTGAGTCTTTGCAGACTCACTGTAGAGAAGTCTCATTAGGCCTGTATAGAAGGAAGCCAGGAGTTGTTCAAGACAATGGTACAATAATATCAAAGGTGCTTGGGAGACATATATATTTCTCATGCCTGTCACTTGTCTAGTTTGCCCGAGCTTCAAGGACAGAGGAGGGATATAGGAACTCTGCCCAGGACAGTTTTAAGTCTGTTCCCCACATTCTGATACAATGCTCCTTGGCAGCTGTATCTATGTCTCAAATAGGCCCACGTGCATCTCAGGCCTTTTCATTGGAGGGTGTAAGCTCTAAGCCTCAGTATCGTCTTTGTCATGATAATTCTGCGGAGTTACAAAATACATTAGATGTGGAGGACTGAGAATCTTCACTATTGTAAAAGCTGCCTCCAAGAAGTTTGGACTTGGATGTCAATTGTCATTTTGGGAGGGCCAAGATAGTTCTGTCTACTCAAGTACTGCTCAATACAACTGGCATGGAGGCCACTCAAAGAATGGATTGCAAGAACAGGGCTGTCCTGGAGACCTGAGATCAGTAGATCCTCCACAGTACAGACATGGTGCTGGGATGGGCTGAGTGATAGGATGCCTACAGCTCATCACTGAGGTAAGACAGGGCAGAACTCAAGCAGGACCCTGGAGGTAGGAACTGAAGCAGAGAGCACAGAAGAACAAACTCTGTTTAATAAAATGGATATGTATTGTATGTGAGAAAAACATGAATTTTCTATATATGTTTTTGTCGTGAGATTGAGAGGAAACAACCTTAAAAAACCCATCGACCCTTACCCCCAGCCCCATAAGAGCTACATTATGCCCAGCAAAGTTATGAGCAAACACAATGGGTTCACATCCTAGTAAAGAACAAAGACAAAAACAAGCAGGGCAGAGATATAGGGGGAAATATTTACTAGCTACAGCAGGCAAAGGGAGCATAGAGTCATTTTCAAAGCTATATCTTCTGGAGTGAAGGATGGGGGGCATCATATGGGAAGTCAGATAGAAAAGCTTTTTCTCTAGGGGGAGAACATTTCTGAGCATGCTCAGTGTTAAGACATAGTTCAAGAAAGGAATATGGCAGAATCATTTTTTTCAGTATGTGTACACCACCATGCCCAACCCTCCTCTATGTCTGACTTCAGCAAGAGTCTGGACTTGTGGCTGGAGAGATGGCTTAGTGGTTAAGAGCACTGACTGCTCTTCCTAAGGTCCTGAATTCAAATCTCAGCAACAACATGATAGCTCACAACCATCCGTAATGAGATCTCCTCTTCTGGGGTGCCTGAAGACAGCTACAGTGTACTTATATAGAATAATAAATAAACCTTCAAAAATAAAAATAGTCTGGACTTAAAATTTTGGAGCTGAGTCTTTGAGGCTACTGGGCTAAAATAAATGTATTTTGTATATGAGAAGGCATAATACTTATTTTGAATATAGTATTGAGACATGAGGTCTTCTAAAGGCAGTTAGAACATATGATTAAGATGCTTTTAAAAGAGGCTTCATATAGCCTTTGGCTCTCTTTTGCTTTATCTTCTGTAATACATACATATCTCATCTCTGAGGGCTACACCTAACACTAGATATCCAAGCCTGTTGATGACTTGTGGTTAGCTTGCCTTGAATTTCCAATGTTATGAAGTACTTAGCTTCAAGTGTTCTGTGATGTAGCGGTACACAATGGATTAAGTGGCTAACTCTCTTGATCCTTAGTGTCTTCCTCTGGAGGAGTAAGTTCACACTAGCTACTGTGCTCTGCTTGTGTCAGAATGGGTCCTGCTTTGCCATTCTTGCTATGATCAACAGCCCGACACGAAGCTCCTTGAGACAGAGACTGGGTTTTTGGCTGATGTTTCCATAGGTCATCACTGAGGTGAGACAGGGCAGAACTCAAAGAGGAACCTAGAGATAGGAACTGAAGCAGAGGCCAGGGAAGAACAAACTGTTTAATACTTTGCTCCTATGCCTTTCTTGGATAACTTTCTTATTCAACCTAAGACCACCAGCCCAGGGGTAGCAGTACCCACTGTAGTACTGGATTATCCCACATCAATTATCAATCAAGAGCATGCCCTATAGACATGCCCACAGGCAACCTGATGGCGTTAGTCCCCTGAGGTTCCTTCTTCCTAGGTGACCCTAGCCTTTGTCAAGCTGATAAAAGACAAAACAAATCAAAGGCTAAAAAGCCCACCACCAACCAAGGAAACCTTAACAAACATATATTGTTTTAAGAAAACAAATCCAGAGCCCGACCCATGTAATTTTCACAACGTCTTAGTTAATTTATTCTTAAACACATTACGGGAACCACAAGTGGGTAGGTCCAGCTTTCTCTTTGTCTCCGTCTCGTGGTCAGAACCAGCTGGCAGTTTATGATGCTGATGTCTCTTAAATAGTTTTTTTTCTTTTTGCAGTTCTTTACTTCCCATAGGCAACTGAGATGCATAGGCTGGTGCACAGACAGGACACCCAGAAAGCAGAGAGGAGTCTGCAGAACGGGTGCTGGAGAGCCTAGCCTGTCGGCATCTTAGAGAAGCTCAGGCCGGGAGTGACGAAGGTCACTTCTTTCTATCATGTCTCTCCAACCAAAGTCCCAGCCATTGGAGACGTATCCCTGGCAGAAGATCAACAGGTCTAGCAGCTAATTAGTGAGAGGGCTTATGTGTGACATTTGGAAAGTTCCCGAGTGAGTGAGGTGGTCACCAGAGGCCCCATCACATCCTGACACTCTCTGTCACTTCGTTTATGTTCACTGCTCTTGGCCCAGCCTCGGCACAGTGCATAAATCTGCAGCTGCAGAAACCAAACTCACATATAAAACTGAAGGATTTATTTTGAGGTATTGAAAGGTTTATAGCTGAAAAAAAAAAAAGGTTAAAAATTTGCCGAATAGGCGTTTGGAGGACTTTCCTGTGTGCCTGCCTTAACCCTCTCTCAGAGATGAATTCCTGTCTGCCCAGAGATCCCAGGAAGTCAGAAGAAAAGAGTGAGACCATAAGACCCTCCAGCCTTCACCCATGCTTGGCCTTTGCTGATTTCATACGTCCCTGGGAGTAGCCCTTGAAAGCCAGCCTAACAATGCTGAAGCCCAAACCACACTCTAAGCAAAGCAACCCTTTACTCCGGCTCCAGTGCCCAGTACATGTTGGTCTCCAGGAAGTTTTGTTCATTTTCAGGGCATATTTTAGAGCACAGTCATACGTTCTCAGTGCTCATATTCCTGGATCCTTATTGCTTCAGTGGCAATCAGCGGGGAACAAGCTTAAGTTATTAGTTCTTGCATCAAATAAAAATCTGGGTTACTGTGTATGTGTATTCAATCCAGCTTTCAGCATTTCCTTCCCTAGATCCTTCAGATTCCCCTAGTGACCTTTCCAGGTTCCAGCTGATGGCTTGGAGAATTCATTAAGCTACTTAGGATAGCGCTCTTGAATGCTTGCAGATGGACTGAGATCTAAGTCAGAAAAAAAAAAAATCCAAACCCTCAGTGTGTGTGTGTGCGCGCGCGCGTGTGCGCGTGCACGCATGTGTCTCATACCACTAAAGCAGAGGGTTGGGAGGCAATTCAGTGTGCTGGGAAATCAAAGGCTTCAAAAGTTGGTTCACTGACTTGTTCTAGCATCTTGGGTGGAAAGATCCTGTCCCTATCACTCATCTGTATTGGGTAAGGTATCAAATGCCTTGTCCACTTTCTGGGAAGCCAGTAAGACAATACATATGACCTTGAAAGCTGTAAAGAGCTCTATACACATCATGCCTTATGATACCAGTTCTAATGACTGGCTACTAATTGTCCTTCTTATCGTCTGTCTCCTCCCCTAAACCATTAATCATCCTCTTGTGGTTTGAATGAGAAATTTCCTTCATAGGCTCATGTATTTGAACACTTAGTTCCTAGTTGACGGCACTGTTTGGGGGGAAATTATGGAACCTTTAGGAGGTTGAGTCTTGATGGAAAAAGTGCACCACAAGGTGCACTTGCTTTGCGGGTGTGTAGCTTCCTCTCTTCCAGCTTGCTCTGTCCCCTTCTTGTACACAGTTGAGATGTGATCTTTCATTTTCCTGGTCTCCTGGCATATTGTTTTTGCTTCCCACTGTGTGCTATCTGGTGTTTTGTCAACTCAACACAAATTGCAGTCATTTGGGATGAGGGAACCTCAACTGGGAAATGCCCTCACCAGACTGGCCTATTGGCAAACACATGGGGGAGTTGTCTTTACTCATAATTGATGTGGGTGGTGCCACCCCTGGGCAGGTGATCCTGGATGGTATAAGAAAGTAAACTGAGCAAGCCAGTAAGCAGCACTCCTCCATGGCTTCTGCTTTAATCCCTGCCTCCAGGTTCCTGCCTAGAGTTCTTGCCCTGATTTTGTCCTATGATGGACCGCGTCACAGAATCTGTAAGCCAAATACACTCTTTCCTCCCAAGTGGCTTTGATCATGATGTTTTACCACAGCAAAAGAAAAATCTAAGAAATCCTGTGACTATAGAATCTCTCTCTGTCTCTCTGTCTCTCTCTCTGTGTGTGTGTGTGTCTCTCTCTCTTGTTCTCTGGAGGAATAACGCAAAATAAATTCATTCTTCTATAAAGTTGGTCATAGTTGATCCATAAAGTTAATCACATCAACAGAAAAGTAACCAATATGCCTGTCTTCCATCCACTGTATTACTTACTATTTTTCATTGCTATGACAAAATACCAGGGGGTGAAAAACACGAGGAAAGGTTTGCTTGGGCTCACAATCTGAAGGTCCAGTCCACTGCAGAAAAGCAGTCATGGCAGCAGGAATGTGTGGTGAGAGGACATGCTGCATTCATAGGATGCTCATATTTAGGGCGGCTCCTCTCAGTTAAACCTCTCTCAGAACATCTCTCAGAAACAAGTTCAGAGGAATTTCTCCTAGGTCACATTTTCCCCCTGTCACATGGATATTGATGATATATCATTCCATCTACACCAAACCTTGGGCTATAAGAGAACACCCTTAGTGACTTTTTTTTTTAATTGCTCTGAGGGAAAATCTTACATAAGAGAAGATGGGTTTATCTTGGCTCATTGTTTTATCTTGACTCACAGTTTCAAGGAATACAGGCTATAATAGTGGTAAGGGTGGCATGGTATTGGAGCTTATAGCTTGTTCGCATCATGGCAGATCAGGATTCAAAGATAGGACCAGAAGCATATCACTTTTATGGACCATCCCAAATGACCTATGCCTCCCAGGTGCCCAAGATTTCATAAACAGCACTACCAGCTGGGGTCTGAATGCTCAAAGCCAAGAACATGTGGAGAGTGTTTTGCATTCAAACCATAGTGAAAGCTACAGAGTGCTTCTGGCTGGTGCTATCCCTCTTATACTGTCATACTATACTTCCAGCACTTCTCGAGGAGCCGTTTGCACAGACATAATTCCAGAGGTGTGTTTGTGTTGGATCAGGCCCGACCCAAGAGTACAGTAGTAACTGCCTGACAAATGGAAAAGGCTTTTAATCTGAGAATGAAAAGTCTGAACTTGGCCCCTGGCTGCCCCCCTCCCCCCACTCTGGTGGTCTCTTCTGGGAAAGGGTCCACTTTTTCCTTGAAATCCAGTGACTATTGGCTCCTCAACAGAGCCAGCCTCTGAGTCCTGCTGTTAGCTGCTAGTGAATGGGGGGAAATCTTGCCTCCTGTTCAGTAGGCATGTCTGTCTGGCCTCCACAAGAGCTTGGAGGAATCTCCCTTCCCCTGTGAGGAGAGAAAAGCCTCCTTAGTTCTCTCTGCCCAATATCAGTTGCAGCAGCTACAACAACTCCATTTTTAATTTCTCCTTGAGCCTGTCTCTGCTTAATCCATTAAGACAACGTTGTTGAGTGTTCCCGGCTCATATATTTATAGAGAAAGAGAGAGAGTTTTTTTTTTTTTTTTTTTTTTTTTAAAGACAGCAAAAAGAGAAGGAGAAAAGACTTTGAAAAATGGTATCTAAATTGTAGCCAAATGTACTCAGAACTCTGCTAGGCTAAATTGCAAATAATTTTCTTTCGAACATCACAAACACTCTAACTTAACTCAACAAATTGGACCAAGGGGTTTCATTGATCTCAGAAAAGATTCAGTCTCATCCTCCCCCTACCTGCCACCCCTCACCCCCACCCCCGAACCACCCCCATTCTCTTCTCAAACACACCCTGTCGAGCTTTCTTCCCAGGCAAGTTCTCCTGGGTTATTTCTAGCCGACCTGCATTGTCTCCAGGTTTTCTGCCTGAAAGTTCCATGAATAATTTGTCTTGTCTGTTGTAGAGAACCATCGTGGGTACCAGCCCCAACTTCTTGGTACTTGGTAATGCGGGGAGTCAGGGAGGAGGGATGGCTGTTTTAAATCAATCAGTTGACACTAATCTAATGTCTAATTAGCTCTGGGTGGGCGTGGGCTTTGATTATAGGAAGTGCCTCAGGCAGTGGCTGGTGTTTCAAGGGCTGTGTGCATGTGTCAATCATCCTTTGACAAGATCTGGAAAGACAAGGAAAAAAGAGAAAGAAAAAGAGAAAGAAAGGAAGCAAAAGGGTGTGTGTGTCTTTTCACTTCTGTCATCTGTTGATTCTCCGGGTCCAGTGGTCCAAAGCAGAGTTTTAAAATCATCCATTTGTTCTCTCCATTGGAGTGCCTGTCCAGAGCCAGTGGAACGCTCTAAAGTCAGCCAAACTGTCAATTGCATCTAATAATTGCTTCCCCTTCCACAAGATGCTCTAGTATATCTAACGAAGATTTTATGTCTCCTTATTTTGATTATCTAAAATAAATACAGAAGTTCAAACTTTTGGGTATTCAGCTGAAGACCAAAAACCCAAGCAGAGTTTATTCTAATGATAGAGAGGATGGAGAAAGAGGTAAAAATCCCATATAATAAGACATCGCGGCTTCCCTTATTATTTCTAGCAGAAAGGCAGAAGGTACTGGGCTAGCCTCTCTCACTTTCTGGTCTAAAACCTGCTTTTCCATTGCTGCTACTCAGAGTTATGATTCCGTCAAAATTAGTAAGGCAGACTGGGTATGCTCCAGCTTTAACCACAGAGACCGCCTGAACAGAGGGCATCACTTTAAAAATGCTATTTTTATCCCAGATCTATTTGACTTGCTGTTGTTGTTGTTGCTTTTGTCCTTAGGTGGTTTGTTTTCTTGTAATCCTGAGCGAGGAAGCTGAAGGTTAGGGAAAGGTAGGACTTAGAAATGTTTGTGCAGGAGCTCAGAGATGACTCCATCAGAAACAAGTGTGAGGACCTGAGTTGGGTTCCCTAGCAACCCTGTGAAAAGGCCAGGTCTTGGAGCATATACACGCCTGTCATCTCAGTATTGGGGAGGTAAGGAAGAGAGGCCTGGGAGGGGCTGCTCAGGCTTCTTAGACAAACCAATGAGCTACAGAGTCAGAGAAAGACTCGATCACAAAAATGAGGTAAAAAACAATTGAGGGAAACACCCAACGTTGATCTTGGCTTCCACATGCACAGAGGAATATACAGAGGGATGCGCGCGCGCGCGCGCACACACACACACACACACACACACACACACACCAGAAATCCTTCATCTCTCTCCTCTTTCTCCTCCCTATAGCTCAAGACAAAAGGCAGTAGCTTACTCTACTATAGTCTTCAATGTAATGCTTTCATAGCTTGTCAAAACTTTGAATTAGACAGGAAATATAGTTGGCTCAATTATTAAGATATTTTATATTTTATATCACTTCATTTTTATTGTGATTCCTTTTTAAAAATCTTTGTATCAAGAAAACTTTTGAGTCTTTGTATATGTTTTTTTCAGTTTCTATTTATTTATCTTTACTATACACTCTTCCTAAAACATTATTTTTTTTTTGAACAATGGGAAAATTAAAATGTATCATGAACACCAGCCATTCTGCTTGCCTTCCTCAAAACTCGGCTGGTGAGTGAGAATCTTCAGCCCACTTGACTGAGAGCTGAGTGAAGTTTCCCTCAGAGGGCTAAACCCGGTTGTGTGTTGCCTGGCCCCTCACAGAAAGACGATGGAGACTCGTCTGAACCCATCTGGAAAAGAACTGTTGAAGATAATAAGAGCAAAATGCCATTTGCTGTTTCATGACTTTCAATGACTTACCACACCAAGAACAGAGTAGTAGAGAGTTGGAGACAACAGGCCCTGCCTTCCTCCCTACTGTAGGTAGTTTGGTCTCTGTTGTTATAAAACATTGAACAAAAAATAAGTAGGGGAGGAGAGGGTTTATTTCTGCTTAATGACAACAGCTCAAATCATTGAAGGAAGCCAAGAACTCAGGGCAAGAGCTTGAAGTAGAAACCAACAGAGCAACTCAGCTTATTGGCTCGCTCCGCTGCTTTGCACATTCACCCTAGGCCCAGCTGTATAAGGGTGTCACTGCCCACCGGGGGGTGGCCCTTCTTACATCAACCATCAGCCAAGGGAATGCTCCCAAAACATAACCACAGGCCAATAATCACCCTTGAATTCCTAAGGTAGAGTGGTGAATTCATAATCAGCTAGAGAGAGATTTAGTTAAAAATCAGTGTTGTGCAGGGCTGGGTGATATTTCAGTGGGCCAGGGAGCTAGTCTTGCCAGTAAAGTGTAACTCCTTTTCCTTCCAAAGGAGTTATATCTTGAAACTCAGACAATAGGAGGAGATATGTGTAGTAGGGAGGTTACTGCAGTGTGGTGTTGGCTTCCTCTGTTTGCGTGTGTCCGGTGTGAAGCACATCATAAGCAGTGAGGCGTGAGTCTAGGAAAGTACTTTTCATCTGCGCGAAGAAGTCTTTTGTCTAAGTTGCAGAAGGCGTTTTCCAACCACATGGTTTATGTGCCATGGCAACACCATATTACAGCAAGGCTATTGGACTGCCGGCTATGGGAATTTTATAATAAGACCCAGGCTGGTGTCATTTCACTGCAGACCTGCCCGGAGGTAGAGGGATGGATGAAATGACCTTTCCGCTCCCCTCCACGGCTCCGGCTGGTCTTTAATGAAAACCTGCTATGGAGGGTGGTTTGCTATGGGACAATGCTTTTGGAGGCCAAAGTTTAATTTCATAACAGAAAACCGGATACTATACATAGATGGATTGTGCTCTCCTGAGGTGGATAGAAGAGCTTGGTTTCGAATGCTCACCCCAAGGGCCATTTTAGGAGTATTCTCAGGGATCTGTATCCCATGCTGGTAAAGGCACTATCTGACTTAATGGATCCATTTTCAGGTCTTGTGATGTATTTTTCCTACCAGGGAATGTATATCCTCTAATATTTGAATATCCACCAATCAAGAGTTTGTTCATCAGCCTCTAAGATTTGGTCTTGGTTTTGTTGCTGTTGTTGTTGTTGCCCAGTGGCTTGAAAAGACAGTGGCTGACTTCTGTTTACTTCTCCTTTGAACACGAGTGTTCCTCAGGTTTGTTACAATCTGCATGCAGAATGGCTCTGCTTCTGTCTACATTCCAAGGAAGTTGCTGTGAATCCTGATTAGTATTTCAGCCTATTCTCTTGAAAGTCAAAAGTCTGTGGTGTTTTGATCTGGAATCTATCTACTTCCAAAAAAGCAATAGATATAGTCTACTTGGGAGATACTAAATATGAGCAGTTTTGTATTAGGTTTTGTGTGTGTGTGTGTGTGTGTGTGTGTGTGTGTGTGTGTGTATAATGTTACTTAGGCCATTATCATAAAGAGTTCCCTTGTTGCCCTTTTCTTGTTCTTACAATCTGTAACTCTGAAAAGAGATAGAATTGCTATTTGCCATTGAAATAGGCCAAGGCCACTGGGCAGGATTTACATGGGAAAGAGGTTCAAGGAAACATTGGGGCTGCCCTTTTTTTTCTTTTTCTTTTTGGATGTGTTCATGATGAATGGTAGCTACTTTGACTTCTTTTCTGCTACTGTTGAAACAGAGTCAGGTGGAGCATAATGGGAAGGGCGGGAAGGGAGGGGCCTCGGGCAGCCACAGCAGGTGCAGGCATCATGGCTGCCACTTTCCCACACATATCAGCTGGTCTCAAGTGGCCTTGTGTGTTCAGAAAATGAGACAGCCTTGCAGATCGGGTATCAGCCAATTAGAAGTTGGAAGGGAAAGAAGGACAGTGACAAGGGGTGGGTGCGTGGTGTGAGGCCAGGGTGAAGCCAGAGGGGTTGCATCCCCGCAACTTTGTGATTCTCAGAGCCAAGGCTCTGATGGGAAATCCTATCTGTGTTATTTTGCTTCCAATAATTGTGCCCTACTGAGATCCTGAGATGCTATCTGGGTGATGAACACAGAGAGACCTTCCATTGTTCCTCCTTTCATTTGTGCTGAGGAGCCCCTGTTAAGGCCCTTCAGGTGGATTCGAAAGGGTCTTAAGGAGGTGGGCACTCCTCAGAGCCTGAGGGAAGATCCTCGCTGGCATCTCTCTCCTGTGTCAAAACCCCCACCCTCTACCTCATAGATCATTCATATCTAATGGGCTGATAGCGCCCGTCACAGTTTCAAACCTGACCCGAAATTATTGTGATACTTACTCAAAGCAATTTGAGATCAGACAAGCAGAGGATGTGTTTGTGGTTCAGGAATTATTTTCGGAGGCCTGTCAAAGTGTTTCCATATGAGGCCAATGGCATGTTTTTAAGAAGTACATGCAAGAGGCACAATAAATATTCTTTCTTTTCCTTTGGTGTTTTTTTTTTTTTTAAGAGAGATTCAGATTGTGGAGAGCAAGCATTCATGGGGGACTTGTTTTTGAAGAGCAAGCGAAGCGTGCTGTTTCTAAGCAAGTGGGAGCTGGCAGGGTCCATTCTGAGAGGTATTTCTTTTTCATTTTGAGGATGGTGTACAGCTCTGCAAGTGATGTATGTCTTTGTTCCTTATCTTAACTTTATGTATGATGGGAAGCAGAGATCCTTTTCTGTGGTGGTTCTTTCTATAAACTTCTCTGATCTGTGCAACATGGCTGAATTCAGCACCTACCTTGACAGATCTATTACACATAAGAATTTTTGTGGTATCTTCTTGTTGACTACTCTTTTCTTGTCTTACCTGCCTCTGCCAGGTTAGTTTCTTCCTTAGTTTCCAAGACCAGGGCAGACGTCTCCTCTGATGTCAATCCTCCTTCATCTCTCTCAGGCATCCTGTAAATGTTGCGCTGTTCTGTGTGTGCAGAAACAACGCCTGGATGCATGGCTATTACATATGACCATGCTGGCTCCTCCCTGGCTGATGTGTCTGGCATGATGCCTGGCTCTCTGCAGATTTTTTTTTCCCCTTCTCTCTGTCTGACCTGGTGCTCCACAAATACTGATGGATGGTTTCAGGAATGGATGGAGCTTCTGGAAGTGAGGATGGGTCCAACAGAGAGATGGGATTTTCTGTCTCTTTAATGATTTTGCTGTAGGTGAACACTGAAGCCCAGAGACAGTGGGGAAGTTTTCAGATGCCCCTTCTTTAGCAACAAGCATGTTAGTAGTAAATAATTCGACATCATTTGTGTGGTCAGACTTCTTTATATATGTTTGGTTGTGTCTCACTAGCAGTAATAGCTGTTGATTGACACATCAGATGTCAACACCTACCCGGCATGGTGGTAATTAGTTTTTTGTGTATAAGAACAGTATGAGCTATGTCCTCACATTATGTGTGAGGAACACAACAGAAATGGTTACAAGATGGTAAGATGGTTCAGCTGGTAAATGTTTACACTACAAACACAAGAACCTGAGTTAAATACCCAGATTTAAAACTGCCAGATACCATGGTGTGTACTTGTAATCCCTGCGCTGGGAAGCCAGAGACTGTCAGATACTTGGATTCATTGGTTAGATTAGCCTAGTGGGTGAGCTTCAGGTTGATGAGAGACTCCATTTCAAAGGAAATGCATGGTGTCCCTGAGGATGACACTCAAGGTTGTATTTTGGCCTTAACACGTAAATTTTCCCTTATACACACATACACACACACACACACACACACACACACGCACACACATGCATACACATGCACAATTGCACATACATGGAATACACACACACACACACACAAACATACACACAAATGCAAGTACCCACACATGCATTAAAAAAAGATGGTTAACTGACTCACTAAGGATCCTACTATTAATTAGTAGTGAAGTCTAGACCTGGATTCACAGCCTAACTGCAGAGTGTATAAACCCATACATTAAAGTGAAACAGGGTCATGGGAAGTAGCCAGGGACTGTCTTTCACAGGTGGTTTCTCGCCTTTGGTTTCTCGATCTGCTAGAATTTCAAAGGAAGTGAACGTTTCCTATCTCTTAACCAGTAGTCTTTTATTTTTTATTTTTTAGAGTTCAAAATATGTTAAGTGTATGCCTGAGACCAGTGATTCTCAACTTCCCTAATGCTGTGACCCTTTAATACAGTTTTTCATGTTGTGGTGACCCCCAATCATAATACTATTGTGTTTTACTACTTCATGACTGTAATTTTGTTACTGTTATGAACTGTATTGTAAATATCTGCTATGCAGGATATCTGATATGTGATTCCCCAATGGGGCCTCAACTCAGAGGTTGAGAACTTCTGCTCTCAACCATTCTGAGGATTCCATTGGGAGGAAAAACATTATCTGTGATTTAGGTTTCCTCTAGACTCAGAAGAAACTTGTAGGATTAAGTGGTTTTCTGGAAGAGCTTGCCTCCAACTACAATCACCCTAAATTGCTATATGAATGAAATTCATAGGTTTCCATTGTTCTAGACTTTAGCTTCTATTTCTGTGTTTGTGTGGGGTCAACCAAAATAACTTGGTAAAAATGTCATAATATATGAAAAATACATCTACCTTCTCAGTGCTTTGCCTGGAAATACTCTGAGCTGTGGGTTTGGTATGGAGTGGCTTAAGGGTACTAAGGGTCAAGTTTACTGCAGGGTCTCTGTCTTATTTTAGTTACTTCCAGTTTTTATACTTGCAGGTATTAAAATTACATTTATCTTTATTCCCCTCTGCTCTTTGTACATTTGTGTCAGTGTGCTATGTGTGCACATGTGCATGCATGTGCTCATGGTACATATATATCGAGGTCTGTGGTTGATATCCAGAATCTTTCTTCGTGTTCCTCCACCTTTTGTCTTTGAAGCACAGTCTCTCAATCAAACCTAGAACTCACTGATAGAGCTAATCACACTACCCAGTTGTGCTGGAAAGCTCTCGTCTCTCCCTTCTAAGGGTAGCATTAGACATGCATCCACCATGCCATGCATACATGTGGGTTCTGGGGATCTGAACTCTGGTCCAATTGCTTGTATGGCAAGGATTTCAAACCCTGAAGCCTCACCCCACCCTTTATTACACTTTCTACATCTCAAACAGAAAGTATTTAGATATTTCTCTTAAGATACATTTGGCTGTATTCAACATCCAAATGTGCCAGATTCTAACAAGGGGAAAAATAAATACCATGATTTTAATTAATGGTATTAATTTTTTCTATCACAGAGTAATCTATTTCTTTATCTTACCCTTTGAAGATATTGGAAAGTTTCAAATGGTTTGTGAAAATGTTGAATATAAAAGTAATGAAACAACAGATGGGGAAGCAGAGTAGAAGAGGGAGCATTGGGAAGGGAATGTATTACATTAAGACCTTTGAAAATTCCACGTGGAAACATACTATTATAGAAGCTACCTAAGATTGAAAGATTTCAAGTGAAGCTGCTTGCTATGCAATGGGACAATGCCTCTCTCAGACAATGAAAACTATCAAGTACAATATCCAGTGCCAAGTTTGGGGTATTTATTTTCCAGGTACTGATCACGGGGCCATTGCTCTTGATTAGTTTTCAGAACTTGATGGCTGTGGTGTCCACAGACTTGGGTATGGGGAAATCAAACCTCAATTGACTCAGAAACTCCATCACTACCATCTAGATTTCATAGTGTTGGAAGATGGTACTAGGGTATGGTACCAGAAAAAGGAAAGTTATCGTGAAGGTTGTTAACTGGCCCTGGAAAGGTAATGTTCCTTGGCGTACTAGTGGCATGAGTGTTATGGAAACAACCAAACAGTTTCTGATTGGACTTAAGACCTATTGCATAATGCAAAACCCAAGCCAGGTACTGTTGACTTAGGTAAGAACCCACGGCTGGCAATCGGAGGCCCTAGTAGAAAACCTATCACTATTATGGTAAATAGATTAATTCATCTCTTACCTTCATCAGAGAAACTTTGCAACGGATAGTGATTAATATAACGACATACAACTCCTCATGATGAAGACAATAAGAGACTGTGGAGTGCTCAGTGCTATGTGTTACCCCTATGTCATCCATCTGTCCTTCTCCCAAACCTCAGAGATCATTGTGGAAGAGAGGGACCAGAAAGATTATAAGGGCCAGAGGTAGTGGATGACTGCCCCAAAACAGTGCTTTCTGGACATGACAGGACTGTCAAATACATGAAAGAAGATTCTGGACACCAACCACAGATCTTTACACACATGTACACATGCACTCACACATATATGAAAACATACCAGGCATACATAGCACATACACAAATGTACAAATAATAAGGGTCGCATGGAATGTAACTAAAACCTTATAGCTACAAGTTCAAAATCTGAAAGCAACTAAATAGCAGATAGAGATCATTCTAGATGATCCCTCACAGACACGCCCAGAGAATGACCTAATCTAGACAATTTTCGTCATAGGAGTAATCAAAGACTTGTTTTCTACGTGATCCTAGATCCTGTCAAGTAGGCTGTCCATGTGAACCAGCACGCTGTCAATGCTGAAGACAGAATTTTTATTCAGAAATACTCCAGGTACTATTTTTTCATTTTTATTACATTCATTTTATTTTATTATGTTTATTTATTTATTTTTATTTATTTTTTATTTGTATTGGAATTGCAGCTACATCACAGCACACATATGGAGGCCAGAAGAAAACTCATTATGAAAGTCAATTATCTCTTCCTACCATGTATGTTCTGGGCATTGACCTCAAGTTTTCCAGGCTTGGTGGCAAGCGCCTTTCGCTCTAGAGCCATCTTGTCTATCCAAGTCAAAAGTAATCCATATTTCTGGTTGTTATTTAGCTCAGTTCTCCCTTGATTTGTCTATCCAACTGTATTAGTTACTTTTCTGCTGCTGTGATAAACACCATGACCAGAGAGAACTTAGGAAACGTGAGTTTATTTTGGCTCAGGGTTTCAGAGGGGTAAGAGTCCATCAGGTCAGGAGGTATGGAAGTGGGTAAGCATAGAAGCTGGAGCAGAAAGCTGAAAGATCACAGTCTCAACTGAAAGTACAAAGCAGAGAGGGAACTGGAGATAGGGCAGGGCTCTAAACTCCCAAACTCCATCCCTAGTGATGTGTTTCCTCCAGAAAGGCTGCGCATGCACGTAATCTTTTGAAACAGCACCACCACCTGGGGGCCAAGTGTTCAAATACCTCATTTTGTAAGGGACACATATCTCCCATTTTCTTTAGTTCCTGTATAAAATGAGTTGAAAATGGAGTTGGATATTATTAATTCACACTCACTGACTTTGTAGAACAGGAATCAGCTAACTTGAAAGACAGGTCCGTATGTCTTCTGCCCTGTGACTTTAGGGCCTTACCACTAGATGTCCTGAATCTGATCTTAGAGTGATATCATATCAAGGCCTGGGATGGCGGACATCAGTACCCTACTATGGAGGTTGTAACTAATGACTTCATATTTTTTGCATTTATGTTTTATATAAGGGCTCCTGTGGCTCAGGCTGACCTAGGTCTCACTATGTCACTGTGAATGACCTTGAGCTTTTGATCATTCTATCTTTATTTCCCTAATTCTGGGATTACAAGTGAGCACTACTTCATTGCTTTATGAAGCATTAAAGTGATAGAACCCAGGGAGTGGTGCATGCTAAACAAGTAAGCTCCCAGCCAAACTGCATCTAATAGACAGACAGACAGACAGACAGACAGACAGACAGACAGACAGACAGGCATCCTGTTCTCCTTGCCTTTAACAACAGCCACCTAGTATCTAAAGCCTTTTTTGCCTCCTTCTTACATGTCTTACCTGGAGACAGCTTTTGCCAGCGCTTGATGTCATACATTATCCAAGGATGGCGAGCTTGTATTAGAGTCTGTCTACTGTGCTTACCAGCCATGGCTCCAAACAGTTTTCCACGGGGAGTAAACTGTCATTTTTCACCACATTAAATTTTATAAGTTTCAAGCGAATGGAAAATGGATTTTATTATTTTCTCCCTCCCGCCTCTCTCCTCTCCCCTCACTCCCCCTCTTTTTGTGCCGTGAATGTTTTATGGCTGCAAAAACAGAATTTGTGGTTTTGACTGTTCAAGTTTGATGCAGAAAGCTGTAGGGGCTCTTATGTAACTCGATGGCCAGAATAATTATCAAAATATTTTGCTTTCCACCCTTTCTAAGCTTTAGCAGCAGAAAAAAAAAATAGTGTATGCAACCTTTGGACCACAAAATAATAATAATAATGAGAAAGGCCCTTTTATGAAGTCTGCCTGTACACCTACAGTGAAGACACCAACTGGGGAAGTGGCTAGGGCTCAGGAGTCCTGGGCCAGTGGCCCAGTTGTTATTAGGAAAGTCCTTTCTCTAGGAAGGAGACAGAGTCTATGGGATGAGAAGTCACGGATGAGAAGCATAAGCAGAGACAGTAGATTCTGGTCTTCTCTTCCTTCTGAATCCAGAAATCACATCTTACTGCTCTGAAAAATTACGGGGTGAAGAATTAGCATGTGTCATTTTCTACTTGCCAAAACTGTTTTGGCATCTACTGGAAACAGGTTGTCCTTCTAGATTGTTGGCTAGCATCTCCATGCTTCTGATTCCTCAGAGGTCAGAACTTCTCTCCTTGGAACTCAGCACCATATTGTCATACTATGAATATGGCTGTCCTCCACAGAGCTCCTAGGCCCTTAGATGATAATGCTGTCTTGAGACATGGTGGACTTTCAGACCATGTGACCATTCAGATAGATGTGGGGCTTTAAGGATTGGCTTATGTGTTATAACTCAGTCTGGGCCATACTGCAGTTCTTTCTCCTTCTTTTCTCCCTGTTGGGGTGTAATCATCTACTTTATGGTCCAGCCAGCATGCCCTGAGTTATTCTATTGCGATGCCCTGCCATTCCTGGAACTGTAACCCACAGAAAATCCTTCCTCCTCTGTGGTGTTTCTCTCAGTTAGGGAAAGGAAGAATCGAACATGCCAGGAAAGGGGAGTGCTCTCACGTGACAGGGATTTCCAAGCGTGGGCTTTGGCTTCACATCACCTGAGTTCGTGTTCTGATTCTATCCTTTAACTGGCTGAACACAGGCAAGTTGATCACATTCTCAGTGCCCTGTTTAATAAGAAGATACACAGCATTTCCCAAGTGGTAGCACACACTGAACAAATTACAGACCCCTTACTAATGCCACCACTCTTCTCCAGACATTTCAATACCTTGCTGTAGTCATTTGGAAGTGGCATCACGTCGAATTATGTCTGTATGTTGTGTCACTGCTTGCATAAAGTTGTCTTGTCCTAGGCAGAGGTTTATCTCAAAGAAAGCAAAGGCTTATCTTCATGGTAGTCTCTAGAATGGGCACTGGTTCAAGTGATGGGTCCCAGTCCAGGAGGACCAGCATATCTAAAGAAGAGGGTCTGACCTGATAGGTTTTATTTGTTCTTCCAGAATTAATCTCATGCCGACCAAATGCAAATTCTCATGATTAGCCATCCATGCTGATTTCTTCCGAAACAGCCTCTCTATTCAGATGTCCTGAGTGTGGGGACTGATGGAGTTTCCTTTTCAAATCAAAGATCCTTCCAAATGGAACTTTGTTCCTTGGGCCAGAGAACAATGCAGCCCAATAAGCTACCAGCTGGAGAGAAAGCAACGGCAGAGCTAAAAGGCATATCTCATTCGGGGGAAAATTAACCTCCTAATTTTGCTCAGTAATTGATTCCATGTGACCGAGAGAGGATTCGGATTTGATGGTGACTGTCATTTGGGGAGCCGGGAAGCAAAAACCTGTAATTACAGTCATGTAACCCTGTTATCAGGGTTAGGGGAGGGCTTGCTTCTCCTCCTGCCCTGGATGATCACAGGTGAGGCTGACCAGGGAGGAAGGGAAGAGAGAGGGAAAAGTAGGCTGGCCATGAAAAGGAGCCCCGAAGGCAAACTGGACCATGGAGAAGAGGTCAGAGGTCAGAGGGTCCTCTTTGAGTTTTCATGATAGGAGCATAAAGAGAGCAGAGCTTCCTGCTGGTTTCAAATGCCATTCCTTCTGCCTGGATGAGGCTTTTAAAATGTCTAGGTCCTGTTGCCATTTACAGAGAGTCAGGGAGATCGTTTCAGTGGCATCTAGAACAGGGCACAAGAAGCTGGGTGACTGATTCTGTTGTGTCCAGCTGGGATCTTTGAAGCAAATGGTAGGAGCCCTGGGCAAGCAAAACTGGGCCTTGTTCTCACTTCAGGCAGATGAGCAGAACATAGGTTGTGGCACAGATGGGCATCATGTTACTGGATCCATTCCAATAAGCACACAGCCTGTTTTGTCTAAAGACATAAGTACTTGTCTTGGTAAAGTTTGGGTTAAGCTAATAAGAGTAGGACTGTCTGTTTCAGTGACATGCATATTCTGGGAAGGGATTGATGTGTTCTCTCTCTCTCTCTCTCTCTCTCTCTCTCTCTCTCTCTCTCTCTCTCTCTCTCTCTCTCCCTCTTTCCCTCTCTCCCTCTCTCCTCTCCTTCTCTCCCTTTCTCCTTCCCTCTCTCTCTCCCTCCTCCTCCTCCTCCTTCTTGTTCTTCTTGTTCTTGTTCTTCTTCTTGTTCTTCTTCTTGTTCTTCTTCTTGTTCTTCTTCTTCTTCTTCTTCTTCTTCTTCTTCTTCTTCTTCTTCTTCTTCTTCTTCTTCTTCTTCTTCTCTCTCTCTCTCTCTCTCTCTCTCTCTCTCTCTCTCTCTCTCTCT
>JADRCD010236869.1:40434-53981 GCA_019843815.1 Montemys delectorum
TCTCTCTCTCTCTCTCTCTCTCTCTCTCTCTCTCTCTCTCTCTCTCTGAGACTTACTGATACCTCTTAGTCTTATAACAAGCAAAGGTTTTAGCATGGTAGTTGCAGTGAACTGACTCAGGTACCACAACAAGCAAGATCGATGGCTTAGAGGAGAAAGGGCTTGCCTTGTGGGTAAGCATGAAGGCCTGATTTAGAATTCCTAGTAGCCATGTAAAAAGCTGAGCATGTCTGTGAAGCTAGGACTCCAAAGTTGGGGAGTTCACTAGCCAGCCAGGGCTCTGGCTTGGTGAGAAGTTCTGGTGTAAGGCAATAAGGTAGAAAGAAAGGAAACCACCCGAAGTCCTCCTCTGGCCTCTTCATAGATGCGCACTACCCTGAGGGATATACCTGTATTCATTCCTACATGCATACATCCCAGTGCACACGTGCATATACCACTACCACCATCCCCACCACCACCACCACCAATAACAATAGCAACCACACTACTCTCCTCTGAAGAGCATCCTTCCAGCTCTGTTTAGTGAAAGGTTTAGGTCTTACGCTAGGAATACTATGTTTTATAAAAATGATCTCAGAGAAGTCAGAACAATGGCAATCAGCAAGTTCAAACAACTATAAAGTCATACAAACTAATCTGCAGAGAAGGCTCATCTATTATCATCCAGGGATCGGCTGTTTAGGCAGAGGGAAATACAGCAGTTAAAGAGATGTATCCCTCACGATGCTGCCAGCTGCAAATAAAGATAAACAATTCCTTCTGTGACTATCAATGTTCTTGTATAATATTTTGTAGAGTGGCTCCCAGTTCAGAAATATGTTTGCCATTGGAACAGTTTGAAGTTGGATGCTATATTAAGTATTTTGTCCCTTAAAGTAACCTGACAGAAAGCAACATTTAAAAAAGAAAGCTTATTAAGGTTCGTGATCAAAGAGTAAAGTTCATCATGATGGGGAAGGTGTGGCAGAGGATTGAGGCAGGGGATCACATCCAGCGTGCCTGCTGTCAGGAAGCGGAGAGGTGAAGCCTGGGGCTCAGCTTGCTTTCTCCTCCATTTGCTCTCTATTCCAGTCCGAGGGAGGAATGGTGCCACCCACAATCTGGATGAATATTCAATCAGCATTTAATCCTTTCTGGATAACGAAGTATGCCTTTATATGCTTCTAAAGCTGGTCAAGTTGATAGTGACGTTTACCTATCCCAGAAATTTGTTTCTTGATTATATAACAGGAGGGGACGGAAGAGGAGGAAGAGGAGGAATAAAAGAAGATGACACCTTTATGTATTTTAAATACATGCAGATGAAGATTAACATAAAAAACTAAGGTTTTTCAAAGGAGAACGTCAAAAGATTCTGAAGTCATCTCCTCAAGACAAACTAGAACTCAAGTGAAAGTTGAAAATGGGAATTTTGTTTTTGGATTGCAGAAACAAATAAATGAAAAGATTGCTATTCATCTTGCACTTGGTAAGAATAAAGGAAATGCTTGAGTTGTATGTGTGCATGTGTGCGTTAGCTATTATGAATAAACACCAACACACTTGCTACTACCCTACTTTCCTCTTGATGTTCAATACCTTCACTTATTAAACAATCGGAGATATAATGATACTTGACCTTGAAGGGTTTCTGTGGCCCATCAATGGCAAATGTGTGGTCTGACATTGGTTCCATGAATGTTAGTTTCAGTTTTATTTGATCACCTATTTAAAAAATGTATTTAAATTTAACATTGGTTTATTTTCATGCCTGCATAAACACATGCATAAATACACAAGTAAGTTTCAACTATAAACCAAATAGTGTTAATTAATCTCAGAACTAGAAACTTGTAAAGAAAAATACAATGCCCAAGGCCTAGTAAGGAGATACAGCTACAATTTTGTATTCAATCTTCTACCCTTATAATTAGATTGCATTTCCAGGGTAACTAATGTTATTAGCTTCTTGACATTCCTTCCAGAGATGACTCATGTACATATACACTTTAGTATATATATGTTTTAACCTATTTATACATTGCATATACATGGTTAATTTCATGTATTTCTTCACTATTTTTTATAGCTTGCTTTTCCTCGTCTTAGTTCTATATCCTGGAGGATGTCCTGCAGTAGTAATTCAACATTTCCTCATGCATTTCTTTGGATTATGTATACATGTGTGTAAGTCTGTGTTTAAGCATGTGTACACGACTGCAGGTGATTATAGAGGCCAGAGAGAGGTGTCAGATCCCCCTGGAGATGGAGTTATAGGTGCTTGGGAACCACCTGATGTGGGTACTGGGAATTGAACTTAGATCTTCTGAAAGAGTAGTTTATGTTGTTAACCACTGAGTCATCTCTCTAGCCCATTCCTCATGTATTTGGAATCTGCATTGGGTCTGTTAAGTGGATGTTCTCTACTGTATTTAATAAGCTAAGGTCTCCCACTGTGTGGGAACTAGTTTTAAAAATTATAAATTATGTTCCATAAATTAATCTGAAATATCATTTCCAGACCTTTCTGATGTGGCTATTTTAGATTCTGAGGAGAAGGTGTTTTAGACATTGGAGGGAATCAGGTAAACACCCAATGTGGCTACTTTCCATTTCACTAAAGGGAGTTGGAAGGGAGAGTAGAGTGAAAGTCATGGCGTGGACAGCAAGGCAATCTAATTACTAAGGTCACATAGCACATTGCTAGGACGGCAGGAAGGCTGAGTGTCTGGAGTATGGAAAAATCCCAATTAGATGATTAATTTAGGTACTGGGTGTGCTTTTAGCCTATAGCCACAGAGTCAGGAAAAGAAACAATTACCACTCCAAATTGCCATGCTGGACTGATTAATTTTTAATTGAGTCTTGTTAAAGGCATGGAAAATGGTGACATATATAACCTGGAGAAATAGGCCTGGGCCAGTGGGGGCCACTCTCCTCCCCACAGGAACCCAGAGATTTAATGGAGAAGAGAGAGACTCAGATAGAGCCTGGGGGCAAAGGGCGACAGTAATGGGGGCGGGACCTCAGCTGCTTTGGGGAGAAAGCCAGACTTCAAAGAAGAGTGTCAAAAGGACATACTGTTGGAAAGTTGGTCCTCCCTAGCCTGTCTCCAGGCTTCCCTGGGGCGCCTCATGCAGTAAGCCTGGCTCTTTGCATCACTGAAGTTTAAGATGAAGATAGCTAGCACTGCCTTGGTTGGCATGATTTAAATTACATTGTTGTATAGAATTTAAGAGAGATTAAAGCCATAGCCTTTGATCATGCCTAGTCCAAGGGAGGAAGAGAAAGAGGCAAAGGCAGAGGCAGAGGGAGGTGTGTTTTACCTTAATTGGCTGTTCTTGTCAAGTATTACGAGCAGGGTAGAGATGCAAAATAAAGCTACATGTCAGGCATATAGCTTTATCCCAGGATATGGCAACTCAGAATGAATCATGTGGCTTTCTGGAGCTGCTAAATTTTCTAACACCCAGGTGCTAAAGACATTTCGTGGAGCCTTGTACATATCAAGGTTTCCTAAAGCTTTGGAACTCTCAAGAACTACAATGTGACTTTGAAGAGACTCCTCCACAGAAGTTTGGCTTCTATTTTGCCAAATGTCCTATGTCTATTTTGCCAAAATGTCCTATGTCATGGTAACTAATTAGAATTGTGACCTAATTACTTTCTTCTTAATCTCTTAGATTAATTCTTTTTAAAGCAAGTTTTTGTTTTATTTTATGTGTATGAGTCTTTTACTGCACGTGCCTAGACTCACTACCCGCATATGGTGCCCTTAGATACCATAAGAGGGCATCATCCCCTGGGCCTGGAGTCACAAAAGGTTGTGAGCAACAATGGGAGTGCTGGCAACCGAACCTGAAGCCAGTGTTCTTACCCACTGCTCCATCTCTCTAGCTTCTGTCTCTGATTAATTATTTAGTATCCAGGAGATGCAAATAAGTGACAGAGAAGTCTGTACCTCATCTTTAAATGGCATATCCATTAGCTAAATGAGCATGGTATCAGTCTCCTTTGACGAATGGGGAAACAGCGGATCTGAGTATCTTACCCATGGTTACATAGCCCTGGAGATGAAGACCACTCTGTCCTCCTCTTCTTCCCTTTGCATTCACGTTTTACTTTCCTTGGTGGTCACTGGGCCCTATCAGCTTTAAACCTCATCTCAGTTCATTGTGGTGATCCCCATATGCATAGCTGCTTAGGAGTCAGATGTTAGGCCTGCCTCATGGTAATGACTTCTGTATAACCGAAAACAAATCACTTCAGTCAATGCCAGATTTAATCTTCTTCAACCTGTGAGATTAAACCTTTCGTAGCCCATTGTGTTGCCAAGGTAGATGATATTTTTGCCCCAGGTTGAGAATGGGCCTGTTGCCAGTCAATATTCAATTTACTTTAAAAATCTGCTGGAGAGATGTCTCAGCAGTTAAAAGCACTCGTTGTTCTTGAAGAGGATCCAGATTCAGTTCCTAAGACCCTCATGGCCATACCCAAGTGTTTGTCACTCCGGTTCCAGGAGATCTGACTTCACATCTCCTTGTGGCCTCCCAGGGTACGGCATGCACAGGGTGCACGTATTTCCACGTAGGCAAAACAATCACACACATTCAATTAAAAAAATTTTTTTTTAAAAAACCATACACTTATTATTGCCCAGGCTTTGCATATATCTGATTTCTGTTCTGTGTAGGGAGATCAGCTAAAAGATTGATTTGTGCAAAACGAAGGAGAGAACTACATCGTGCAGTAGATGATAATGTGAGAACCTCACCAAGCCTCAGAGAGTACCTTCCTGTGATGAGCAGAATCATGTTTGTTGCTGGGTAGCAGTTACAAAAACACATGGGCTAGCCACCATGATAGAGACTAACACAGACTGGAAAGTTGGAAATAATGATAAAGTAGACTATTGCTTAAATGTGTCAACTTCTGGGGAGAAGCTCCTTCATTAGGGTCCTTGCCTTGTATACACACTGTACCCATGAAGACCCAAATTTGTCCCAGAGGAACCCCTCCAAAAGCTGCATGTGATGGGCATGGTGACATGGTGGGTGTGGTGACATGGTGGGTGTGGTGACATGCATTTAATTCTATCACAGAGGTGGGAGCAGGCTAAAATTGAGCGAACTTCTAAGACTTATTGGTTACATAGCTTAATTTCCTTGGTGAGTTACAAGTTAGACAGAGAGCAGGGCCTGGGAGGGGAAGCCCTGTCTCAGAAATCAAAGTGAGCACAATTTAGGAGACACCTGAAGTTGTCCTCCAACACCAACACACGTTCACATGCTTGTGCATGCATTCCTACGCACATGCACATATGTAAAAGAGCCCGTTTCCCTTTCTCACTCACAGTGTGAGATTTCATTTCCCAGAAAGTTGACTTGGGATGTGGTCAGATATTTTCCAGTTTCTTGGTATTCAATACTCACTTCTCTGAATGTTTGTAGGGCCTGACCATTGGCTTTCTTTGACCAAGAAGATGAGCAAGGGTAGCATATTCTACTCCTTTGCTGTTTTGGTGGAGTACTCTGGATAAACCCCTGTATGGAAAGACCTAGCCACCATCCCAGATGGACTAACACAGACAGACAGTGTTGGATGCTAGATCATTGGATGGCCCACCTTAGCACGCATCGTAGGGGTTTGGTAGGTGCATGGCATGGGTTTCTAACATTCGAGGAATCTCCTGATTTTCTTCTCTTCTTTTCATGAAGCTTATTTTGTGTCACTGGGCAAGTTGCCTGGCCTCTCTCTGTCTGCTTCTCTATTTAAAGGAGAAAGATATTACTTACCACCTACCTTTCCCCAGGGGTCATAAATTAACAGTTGAGAAAGTCTTTGAGATCACCCATGAAAAGTGCAATCGAAGCGTAAGCAGGCCTATTATTTATTTTTATTATCCATTTTAAAATTGAATACTTAGAGAAAATAGATTTTCCAGCCACCAGAAAGGAAGTTTCTTCAGTGCCACAACATATTATGTATTGGGTACTCTCCAACTGTAGACTCTATTTCCCCTTTATAGCACTAATTTAGATGTTTATGGGTCTGTAAATGTATTCCATTTCTCCCGGGGCTTCTGAATACCTATAATAGGCTAATATTTTGAAACACTAAATGATGCCTTGGGCAAAGTATAAAACAGCATACTAAGAGAAGCAGAGAAAGAATTGAATAATGATACAGACACTTTGCCCAAAATAAAAGAATACTTTCAGACTACCCTGACTCATCCTGTAAAGGAGTCTAATGTGTGATGACCCTTTCCCCTTCTTGTTTCAGATCATCACTTTTATATCCTGCAGCTTTAGAGGTGATGAGTGTAGCATGAAAGGATCCAAGATATTCAAGTATCTATAGTAAAAAGTGTTGTGATGTTTTTAAATAATTCACATGATAGAGCTAGCTAGCAGAGAGGACTCCAGAACTGGGAGTCTAGTGTGATCTTGTCAATGTACCTAGGGGCTTATCTTTGGGAGTTCCTGTTCTAACACTGATACTGATGGTCAACATTTTAATCCAGACATGAACTGCAAGATTTCTTTCTTGAGCTGGGTGAGGTTTTCTATATGACATTGCCCAATAAAATAATTACTTAATTATCTTTCCCAGTTGTAAAGGCTTGTCACTTGTCATGTGGAATACTGTGGGCACAATGAGGAAGAGTTGTATGTACAAACATTTTATTTCACAAAATTGAGGATAAGAGAGGACTATTTCTAACTTGGCCCCATTTTTACACGAGGCCTTACTCTGTAAAAGTTAAGTTGTGCAACCCCATCTCTGTATAAAGACTGAAAAAAACACATGTGACAGTTTCCACAAACCAACCTCTCCTGTTTTGCAATCCTGAGTCTGGAGGACCTACTTTCCAACAAAGCTCAGATAGCTTACAGCACCCTAGACCTGAAGCTATGGAAAGCTGCTTTCAGATACAGGGTCCCAACACACATAGGGTGCTTTTGAGGTTGGCCCCCTTGCCACCATGCCCCGGGAGCTCAAATCATGGCAAATGACTCCGCTAGAGTTCAGGTGACTGCAGAAACCAGCTGGCCAAGGTCCTCCTCCAATGTGATGGCCAGCTTTCTTAGAACATTAGAGGGCTCACAGCACATCATGTTAAGAGGGAAATCATTTTAAACTTTCCTTTCTATCATCCACGTGTAACTGCCATGACTAGATGACAATATGGAAAAAGCAAGAGAGATCTACCTCTCTTTGACTTGGGGACTAATGTTCAAATTCTCTAAGCAGGAAAACCTGTGCACTGCTTGTTATTTACAGGTGCCGTATGGGAGAGCAGATGGACCGGAGCACTTAATGTTGCTTCCTTCCTTCCTCCCTTCTGTCCTTCTTCCCTCTCTCCCTTAATCCCTCCCTCCCTCTCTCCCTTCCTTCCTTTCCCTTCCTTTTTTCCTTCCTTCCTTCCTTCCTTCCTTCCTTCCTTCCTTCCTTCCTTCCTTCCTTCCTTCTTTCCTTTCTCCCCTCTCTCTCCCTCCCTCCTCCCTCCCTTCCTTCCTTTCCCTCCTCTCCTTTCTTCATTCCTTCCCTTCCTGCATACCTTCTTCCCTACTTTCCCCCTTTCTAGCATGCGTTTCGGTAGATTGCTTAATTTCTATGGTTCAGTTTCGTTAGTTAAATAATTTAAGAATATTATCAGAGGATGGCTGTGCTGGAGACAAGAAGAGTCTCACTGACCATAAATGAAGTAGTTTACGTTTGTCTATTTATCTATCTAATCTATCTGTATATCTATCCATTGTCCCTATCTATCATCTATTTATCTATCATTCATCCTCATGTGACTGGTACTCATCAACCTTATATCAAAATTGGTGCCAAAAAAAAAAAAAAGTGGTTAAACTCAGAAAGACAGATCCACAACTGAAAAAGAGGCTCAGTGTACCACAGAATGTCTTAATTTTGGTCAGTTCTTCTAGACCTAATAGTGTTTATATTAATAGAACCCTAGAGAGGGAAAACATCTTTCCAATTCAAACTCTCCTTGTTTGTTTATTATTTGATCTATTTTTTCTCTCCCCATAGAGAATAAAGACAGAGACTACATAGAGACAAATAAGCGGGACCAGGAAACTGCTGTATCCTCTTCCCTGAATTGTATTTGAATGGGAGAAAAGGATTTGTGGTTCACTGAATGACAACTTAATGCAACCATCTTTCTGGGCTGTCCCAGACAAGTTACTGACACTCCCTGGGGAGTTATTTATTCATCTATAAATAGCATTTTTAAATTTTATGTGTATTATTGTTTGGCCTTCATGTATGTATGTGCACCACCTGTATGCCTGGTGCCCTTAGGCCAGAAGAGGGCATTGTGTCCTCTGGAACTGCAGTTACAGACAGCTATGAGTTGCTATGTGAGTGCTTGGAACCGAACCCAGGTCCTCTGCAAGAGCAACAAGTGCTCTTAACAACAGAGCCCCACATATATACACACATATATATATATAGATATAGACATATATAGATGTATGTATATACATCTATATATGTCTATATCTATGAATATGTGTTTGTTTGTCTGTTTATTATTATGTATGTGTTCCTGTAGATTGATGTGTGTGCACATGTGTGATGTACATCTAGAAGCTGAAGAACAGTCTTGGTATTATCCTTAAGAATCCTGTCTATTTCCTTGTGACAGGGAATGTCACTGGCCCAGAGGTCATCAAGTAATGTAGCCTGGATGACCAGTGACCCCAGGGATCCCCATGTGTCTTTATCCCCAGTGCTGGAACTATAAACGTTTGTCATCACACCCAACTTTTTAGGTGGTTTCTGGGGACGAAGCCCAGGTTGTTATGTTTCCAAAGCAAGTCCTTTACCAATTAAGCTATCCTCCCAGCCCTCATTGGGAACTGAAGGGGCACCTGGTGTGAAGTCAGTGTCTTTAGGATTAATTTTAAGTATCAGAAAGTCTTTGCTGTGTTGAGTCCACATCCATTTGATAGTGGCACCTTCTAAAAGGCCCCCATTTTGTCTTCTGTACTCACACAGATCTCATCCGTTCCCTAATGAAAATCTAACATCCCCCCCCCCCCAGCTAATGGCAAATGTGGCTAGGAACAAAGAAGGCTTATTTTTGTTTCTGTAGGGAAAAAAAAATAATGGCACTTACCCAGATCTCTTTTCCAGACACCTTGGGAAACGGTGCCTTCCAAAGGCAGACAGCTAAATCTTTTGCGGGGTGCCAGGCTGTGTTGGTGCCACATTAAAACCCACATGCTTCACTAAAGGGCTTGGTCTAATGAGTTTATTTCTCAGTCCAGGTCTAGCGACAAGGCCACAGAGTGACTTCATGGCCATCAGTATTGCTGACTAACGCCTGTATCAACACCTACTGCTGCCACCACTGCCACTGCAGTGATTTTACGTTTAGTTTGATTTCTCCAGACAGAACTTTTCCACATCATTGGAACTAATTGAGGTAATGGAGAAATTATTCTGGTGCCAGAGCACTCTTTATTTCACCCATTTCCCCTTTGGTATTGAAAGTCAACAATGCTCACAGACTCCCAATGTGTTTCTTTACAGGCAAGAGGTGGGGAACGAATTTAAGAGCCGAGGATGGGAAGAGGCTCTGCAAACCTGTCTCCCCGACATGACATGACTGTTGGACCCACAAACACACAGCAGTAGTGGCTCCTTCCAAAAGACCTGCACAAGACTGACTTCCTCCACAGTCCATCACAGATGTGGGAGGGGCTCTGTAAGGCCCCACCCCTTCTTGAGCTAGCTGCAGTTGACAGTTGCAGGAGGAGAAGTCACATTTTTAGGTTGTTTGACCCCTGGTATGTCCTTCCTCGAGTTAGTAATGTCCTGCCCCTCTCTGGGGGATAATTCAAGCAAATCTAAGTAAATACAGCACATCACAAAAGAAAGACATGAGATAGGATCCTGTAGAAGGGCAAAGAAGGCAGGAGAGGTTAAATGGAATGTATTTGATCAAAGAACACTTCACACACACACACACACACACACACACTCATATGTATACATACACAAACATACATATACATACACACATATACACATATGTATATACACAAACATATATTTTAACAAGTTAAAATAAATGAACAAAACAGGGGAGAACATGGTCATGTCATTGAGCCCTTGGGCGTTCTGTGCTTTTAGACAATGGAAGTTAGCCACCAGACACTCACCTCCCTCTTCTTCATCCAAGCTGCTCACCCATACCCCTCCTGTGTCCCATTTCTTCTCAGCGGGGACTTGAGCATCCCTTCTGTTTGTTATCAAGCCCGGCCACAAGAAATCTTCTCCAGATAGCTCAAACAGCCAGCAGATGGAAACAAACATTTTACGGGAACACACTCCACCTTAATTACATGCATTGTCTGCCAATGTTTACAGCATCGCACAGGGAGTTTGGAGGTAGGACTGAGCTGGGCCAGTATGGTTTTGATTAGATGGGTTTGTATGGAAGGAGGATAGTGATCGAGCTTTCTACTGACTCCAGTCTCCCCCTCTGCCCCATGCTGCATGTTCCTCTCTCAAGAGCCTGGAGAGGGTTATTACTAGAGAGCATGATTTATCAAAAAGTCCTTTAGCTTGGCCAGTGACAACAGTTTGGGGCTCACATAGTATCTGGTGTTTGATTTCTGTAGAGCACGGAGCATCCCTCCTCTGCAGGACATTGTCTTGGTTGGAGTTTGGAGGGTTACTCTGCAGAGTGGAAGCATGTGGCATTTGTGCAACCACAGTCAATGGTCTGTGTGGCATGGAGAGTCTACAGGGGTGGGTGGGGGGGCACAGAAGCTGAACAGAAGATGTAAGTGTGTGTGTATTGGAGATGGGAGGAAAACATCTACAAATTCTAGAAAGAATGGCTTCCACAATCCTCAATATTCAAAGGCTTTGTTACCTTTTTCTAGTGATTTCCTTTTCCTTCCAACAATCAGTTTTGCATATTTCCCATTCTTGATTGATTGGTTCATCCAAGGCAGGTACCAGGAAGGAGCAACAGATTACAACTCTGAGTCAGTACCGGCCAGGAGCTTTAGTCCTGTGAGAAGGCAGTGGCCGTTGAGGCTCAGGGCTGAGATAGACCATCTGCATTACTTGCAGGCTTTATTTCTTCACCTGACCTATGACCCCCACCGCAACCCCACCCCTTTGCAAATATAACTGAGGGTTGGCCTCTTTCAAGCCACCGTCTGCAGGAAATTGACCTCTGTGTTCATGCTCTGTTAAGGAAGGCCTGGATGGCAAAAATGAAAATTGTCTGTCCCTTCCTTCCAGCCAGACTGTGGCACCCTGGGAAAGGATCACAGGGTGCCTGGTGCGGCTGGTGGGGAAACTGTGTATTTGCAGCATCGTTTCCCTATAAAATCCAGCTGCGAGTCCAAGTCTGTAATGGGCACAGAAAGCATCTTTCAAAGAGGTGCTTGAGTTGTGACTTTAACTTCAGCCCTTCCTTCCTCCCTCCCTCCCTCCCTCCCTCCCTCCCTCCCTCCCTTCCTTCCTTCCTTCCTTCCTTCCTTCCTTCCTCATTTTTAGCTTACCATTTCAGAGGGATACTTGGAAGTATAGAACTCTGACGGTTGTATCTATTTGTCTGGTAGCCAGTAGGGACCCATTATTCTGGAAGAATGGAAGGGCTGTCAGAAACAGTGCACTCACTTTGACCTCCACAATCCTGGGTTCAAAACTGGTTTCTATAACTCATTCTTTGAGTTAGTCTATAAGATGCATCAGGTTCTTCCACCTCTCTGTTTCATTTTGTACCATGTAGACATTTGAAAGAGATGGTTCCGTGGAGGCAAATGAGTATTTCCCTTTTAAAACTTTTTATTATTATTATTATTATTATTATTATTATTATTATTATTATTATTATTTTGTGGGTATATGTATAGGTTTGTGTGTATAATATATGTTGCGAGTATAATGAGTATGTACCACAGAACACACCTGGAGGTCAGAGGTCAACTTTCAGTCCATTATTACCTTTCTCTGTACTGAGGATGAATCTCTCTTGTTTCTATTGATTTGGTGTGAACTACAGGTTGAATAGTGGACCATAGGCTTCTGGTGGACTCTCTTGTCTCCACATGGGAGTTACTATTTTGTTGTTGTTTTTAGATTTGCTTATTTTCATTATATGTATGTATATGTATAATTGTTTGTGCCTGAAAGCATGTTCCTGCACCGTGCACATGTACATGTCCAGTGCCGTGGAGGCCAGAAGGCCTGTGGTCCCCTGCAACTGGAGTTACAGATAGTTGTAAGCCTCCCTGCAGCTGCTGGGAACCAAACCTGGGTCCTTTGCAAGGATAGCCATTGTTCTTCATTGCTGAGCCAACTCTCCAGCCACTGCAGCCAACTTTTTAAAAGGAGATTTTAGTGACTCAAGTTAGTAGGCTGGTGTGGGAAGCACTTTTTCTTTCCCAAACTGTCTTGCCAGCCTAAAGTCAATATTTTAAAGGCTTTAGGACTGGGCTGCATATTCCAATCATGGGCTTTGTGTGTGAGCAACCGGAATCCAATTTTCAAAGCGCCTACTCCTCAAGGATCTTAGGAAGATCAGACTCCTTAAGAGTTTGACAGTTTCTTTGATTTTTTTTTTTTTTTCCTGACAAGGAAGACACTTGCTTAATCCATCACTGTGGAAACTCAGTCGGCACGGGACCATTATTTTAAAGTATTAAGCCAGCATAAGAAATGGTTTCTTAGGATTCGGAAGTGGATTAAGTCATTTGGTCAGAGTCTAGATTTCATGGTCTGGTGGTAAGGTTGGCCTCGTTGGCTTCCCTGCTCAATCCCAGACAGATCCCTTAGGCGCATCTCAGTCCGGATTCTCATTTTGTTTGGTTGTTTGTCTTACCTGTAACACTGACAGAATAGTGGCAGAGCCATCTCTATCCGCGGATTCCATATCTCAGATTCAAGCAATGGTGATGCTGGGGTTGGAGTGGGGATGGGGGGGTGTAGAGTAGGGTTGGGGGTAGGGGGTGAGTGTGGGTGTGGGTGGCAATGGGGGTGTGGAATGGGCTTGTGGGTGTGGGTGTGGGTGGGGTGGGGGTGTGGATGGGGGTGGGGTGTGGGGGTGTGGAGTGGGGTGGGGGTGTGGGTGGGGGTGGGCGCTGCACTTGTACAGACTATTTCTCCTCATCATTCTTCCCTAACAATATAGCATAGCAACATACACAGCATGCATAGTTGTAGCTATTGTAAACAATCTAGAACAACTTAAAATGTGCTAGAGAATGTGTTTAGGTTACATGTAAGCAAACCCTATGCCATTACATACAGGGGCCTTGAGCATTTTTGTATTTGCTACTTGGAGAAGGACCCACTCCCACAGGTTGGGACTAAGGTACTCTTTTTTTAAAAATCGCTGTGATTTACCACTGTAAACCTTGATAAAAGTAGCATAAATTAAGTGAGAAAAAATTATAATTTATTTTATCTTTAATTGTGTGTATGTGTGTGTGAGAGAAAGACAGACAGAGAGGGAGAGAGAGAGGGAGGGAGAGAGAGAGAGAGAGAGAGAGAGAGAGAGAGAGAGAGAGAGAGAG
>JADRCD010236870.1:0-27590 GCA_019843815.1 Montemys delectorum
ACACACACACACACACACACACACACACACACACACGAACACATAGATAAGTAAATGTAATGAAAAACATCATCCAGAGACATTTGCAAAGCATTAGCTGACAGAGTTGGACGACAGAGTGGCCAGTCAGAGAGGACAGATGCCAAGGCAAGCCTGAAGCTGTGACAGCTTCAGAGAAACCATTAAATAGCACAAGGGGCTGTGGGACGCACAGCTTGGAGTCCTTGTCCAGCACGAGCAGCAGCGCTGTGGTGCATAGCACCTCCCCCAAACCCAAGTGACTGATATTGGAAGATGTGGGGGATCCTGAGTGAGGTGAGCGAGCATACTAGCAGGGGTGCTCCACACACACACACCCTTTCTTTAAATTTATGAGTCAGGTGTTTCATCTGCATGTCTGTACACTGCAGGCTTGGTTTATTGATACAAGTATGTCTGCAGTGACAGAAAGGAACCCTGTGGCCATGACATGACACGTGACCATATGACTCCTGGTGGGGTAGAGGTTGTCAGTGAGGAAATGGTGTCCTCCAAAGCAGTTGCTGGTGACTAGGGGGGATGGTGGGGACCCAGTGTTAGTTACTGGGGGGGACTGTGGGGACCCAGGGCCAGTGAGTGGGGTCTTGATGGGATTTGCTTCGTGTGTTGCTTGGTCAGGGGAGGCCCTTGAAGTTGTTTTGTGTATTTTTCCCCTCTTGTATGTATCTGCAATCTGTATGTTGGATACATGTTTCACAGAGGCCAGAAGCATGTTACTTAGCAGTCTGGGTTAGGAACTGTTGGCTCTAGGCAGATCGCAGCTAGCCAACCACAGCCTGCGGGGCCTGTGCTGGTGCTGGCTCTGCTGAGCAGTGTCTACACAGGGATCCACTGCTGGGGACACTCGTCCTTCTCTGCCTGGCCACCTCTCCCCTACCCCATGTGCCTTCAGCAGTGTCAGCACGAAGTGTCCTGCTGGCCTTTTCTCTGTAAACCCCACAGGGTTGAGCAGGGTTATGAAAGAGTAAGCTATGAGTAAATGGTGTTCTGGAAAACCCAGCCAGTTGGTCCCAAGATGCCGAGAGATGAAAGGGCCTCCACGCGCCATCCTCTCATTTCCACTGTGTACCGGCTGACCAACAGTGTTCTCCCAGGCAGGAGCAAGGAAAAAAGACCATTAGACAGCGCTGCAGCATGACCCCAGCCAGTGCTGAGGCTGAAGCAAGCGGGTTTATTTTTCTCCCAATCTTCTTTTGTACCATTTTAATTACATGCAAGTAATGAGGTCAGTTCTAGGTTGAGGGACAAGCAAGACAATAAACACAAATAGTCAAGGAACAAGCAAGGCAATGAACAAAGTTCCATGATCACTCCCGTAATCATTGTTTCTAAGGGAGGATGACTAAGATGTCTGAGCCTACTTCCCCGTCCTAGCCCAAAGTCACATTCTTGCCTGAAGCCTACTTCCTCATTCTAGCCTAAAATCAGATTCCTGCCTGCAGCCCACTTCCTTGTCCTGGCCCAACCTCAAGTTCCTGCCAAGTGGCCCAGAGCTCTCCACAGCTCTTGGAGCTTGTACCCTAATGTTTGCGGTGGTTTGAGTCTCCTGTGCTGGCTAGTGTCCTGTCAACCTGACACAGCCAGAGGCACCTGAGAGGAGGGAACCCCTATTGAGAAACTGCCTCCATAAGATCATGCCTATAGGGCATTTTCTTAATTAGTGTTGCTGTGGAAGGGCCAACCATTTCAGACAGTGCCACCCCTAGGCTGGTGGTCCCAAGAGAAGGCTGGCTAAGCAAGCCAGTACCCAGCCATGCCCCGTGGCCTTGGCATCAGCTCCTGTCTTTAGGCCTATTTGAGTCCCTGCTCTGAGAGCCTTCAATGATGAGTTCTGATGTGGAAGCGTAAACAAAGCAAACCCTTCTGTTCCCAAGTTTCGTTTGCTGTGGTGTTTCATGGCAGCAATAGAAAGCCTATCTAGGACAGCTCCCTGAGAGAAGAGGCCTGGGACGGGGTGCAGGCTGGGCTTTGCAGGGGCAGCACCTCTGTCTGGGCAGAGGAGGGAGCTAGGGGACACGGTGCTGTTGGAAGTGCAGAGAGGCCTGCCGTGTCCAGGGTGAGCTTGTGCATGCTGGGGATTAGTCCCCTCATCTTCTGGAAGTGGAGGGAACCGCGTGGGAGGCTCCCCCGACCTGCTGAGTCTTGCCCATTTCTCTTGGGTTTTCTTGCTTAACCCTGATTCTGACAGCCTAGCACTTAAAGCAAGGGCTTAAGCAAAGCTGGGTGCTAGTGGTGCAGGCCTCTGATCCCAGCACTCAGGAGGCAGAGGCAGGTGGATCTCTGGGAGTTTGGAGGCCAGTTGCACCTCGAGACCCTGTCTCAAAGATGAACAGACTAAAATCTAATGAACACTGTAACCTCAGGCTTTTCTCCCTGAATAACAATTCGGGGGCTTATATTCTTATTAATAAGTGCCTCGACATTGTTCCCTACTAGCTTGCAACTCAATGAACTCATTTATACCATTCTCTGTCTGCCTCATGACTGGTTTCCTCTTGTCAGTTTCATATTCTGACTTCCTCTGAGTCCAATGGCCTGTTTCCCAGAGCTCCTCTCTCTGCTGGATGTCCCACCTTCTAATCCTGCCTCAGCTTATTGGCCATCAGCTTTTTATTGACAGATGTGCAAGCAATTATCCCTCAGACACACAGTAGCCGTGGTGCTCAGGGACCAGCTGGCACAGACCGTGCTGTACCAGGCTCCTGTACAGCAGACTGTTTGGTGGGGGGTGAGGGGCAGACCCTGCTTTCCAACTGGTTTCTGCTGCATGTAGACTCAAAGCCAGAGCTCACTTACTCTGCTGTCTGGTGGTGACTGCTCAGCATGGACCGACCAGTAGTAACTCAGCCCATGACTGGCCTGTAGTCTCTAAGCACTGGGGAGAGCCTGCCTCTTGTTCTTAGGTTTTCCTATGCGAATACCATGTTTTCTTTCTTTGAGACAAGTCCGTCTTGAGCTCATCAGCCTCCTGCCTCAGCTTCCGGAATGTAGAAGTTACAGGTGTGGGCTTTCATGTCCACTTTCATTCGTGCCCCTTTGCTCTACAAGGAAAACCTGTCCAAGCTTACATGCCCAGCACTGCCCCCGTCATCCTGGATGGGCTTAGGTGCTGGGCACCGCACCTACCGTGCTGGACTTGGTGGCGGTGTTGCTAGCAGGCCAGAAGTCTGTCTTCCCTGTGCACCGTGCCCGTGTGATGCTGTCCCACTATGTGTATCTAGATGCCATTGCTGCTCTTCCCTAAGCTGTGAGCTTTCCCTTTCTGTCACCTCCCCTAGGGGAGGCAGCGACCATCTCAGGCCCTTCTACAGCAGGTGCCTGGACTTGTGGGTTGGTAGGATTTCTGGGCAGAAGCTAGGCGCAGCAGAGTGCGGTGGTGAGCTATGTTTGTGGGGCTAGCACTGGACTAGGGGCCTGGACGCTCTTGCTGGGATCCTCAGAAACATGTTGCCTGTCGGCCATGTGTGGAGGAAGATATGGGTACCACTGCTCTTTTGATTCTGTTTCCTGTACGACGTCAACAGTGAATGCTAACTTAACAAGCAAATTGTATTGCCTTACCTTCACGAGGCCAGTGACTGGAGCATTGTGATGTGTCTACTGGGAGTCGGGTGCTTGCTGCCTTTCCCATCCCTGGACTACGGAGTGGCCTTTGACCTCAGGCTGTTCTTGTGGTGAGGTAGACTGGCAGCTCACTATTTGTCTTCTGATTGGACAGGTCGAGGTGGCGCATCTATTTATGGCAAACAGTTTGAAGATGAGCTTCATCCAGACCTGAAGTTCACTGGTGAGTGTGTGCTCCGACTGGGTGGGCAGGATAGGGAGTGCATGTTGAAAGCTTGCTCGTTTGGATGTGATTCAAGGTGAGTGCCTGACACCGTGGCATGCTGCCCGACAGCTGCCCAGCCGTGGCGCCACAAAGTGCCCTGGCAGATGAAAGAGAACAGCGCCTCGTGAGAGTCCTTAGCAGATCTGAGCATGGTCTATGTTCTGGGCTCCACTTGTTAAATGTCATGAAGCAAAGGCCGTCTGGAGCTTCCTCCAAGCAAAGCAAGGCCTTGCTGGGCTCTTGAGGGGAGTGGGTAAGGTGGGCCAGTGGTTAGTGAGGCAGAGGCATCAGGGCTGCTGAGGTGGTGCAGGAAGAGTCTGCCCTGCCCCTAGGAAGGGATTCTGTGTCCTGAAGGCAGTGACAGAGCTGTGGTCCTGGCAGTGGTGACAGCAGTGTGAAGCTCTGTGTCTCTGCGACAGTGCTGTCGCTCTGCCAGCTGGAGGGCTGCTGCTCATGCTCTTCTTTCCTTAATGTCCCCCAGGGGCTGGGATTCTCGCAATGGCCAATGCCGGCCCGGACACCAACGGCAGCCAGTTCTTTGTGACCCTGGCCCCGACACAATGGCTGGACGGCAAGCATACCATTTTTGGCCGAGTGTGCCAGGGCATAGGGATGGTGAATCGAGTGGGCATGGTGGAAACAAACTCACAGGACCGTCCTGTGGACGACGTGAAGATCCTTAAGGCCTACCCGTCTGGGTAGATGAGATGCTGTCTCCGGCACACCCAGGTCCTAATGAGCTGTTTTCCAGATGACGTAGGGTGCTGCGTGATTCAGCGTCATGGATACCTACTCTGAAGCAGAGGGTCATCTCTGGGGACGTTTGTATTCTGGCCAACAGTCACAGACTTGAAAAGCGGGCCGCATTGGTGAGTGCGCTAGCTGCACAGCCCAGCTCAGCCTCCAGTGTGAGTTCTTCCAGGAATATGCACGGCTCTCCCTCTCTTCCCTCTGAGCCTGAGCATCAATACTGCTGCTTCTGACACTAAACATCCCACGCAAAGCCATATTGAATTGTTGCCAAATGAAAAATGCATCCAACAATCAAGTTGCTAAGAAGGTGTCAAGTAGGGATGCTAATGTGTAATGATTGGGCAATGAATCTCTGAGAGGAAGCAGGAGCCTTGGCCATTTTTCCCCAGGAGGGAGTGGGAGTCTAGTGAGCACAAGGCCCTTCTCGGGCCTCCTCACAGGAAGTGACACATTTTAGGGCTTTAGAGAAAATAGGTAAGAGGTTTTTGTGCATGATGTCCTTGGTTTTTTTACTCTTTGGATTCGAAGGGGGTGGAGCAAGAAGGGTGTTAATACCTATGTAATACATAGAAACTTCCAGAATAAAACACCGTTGGTGGCTGAAATTACTGCTGTGGTCTGGTATTGTTCTAGATTCCCAGCCCTTTTTCTTTTTGAGACAGGGTGCCACTGTGTAACAGCACTGGCTGGCCTTAACTTCCTATATAGACCCTGCTGGCCTCAAACTCGGAGAATGCGTCTGCCTCAAGTGCTGGGACTAAAGGCATGCGCCACCAAGGCTGGTTCTCTGCAGAGGTGGGGGGTGCTGACGACGTCTCCTAGCGCTCTGTGCTCTGAGGGAGGGAGGGAGGGTGGGAGGGAGGGAGGGATGAGCTGCAGGTGAACCACATGTGCGCTAGTTGCTCAGCTGCTGTGAGCAAACTCCAAGCAGGAGCAACCCGCAGGAGGAAAGGGTTCACTTTATCTCCAACTCCCAGATCGAAGTCTACCACTGGGGAAGACCACGGAAGAAGCTGCTCCTGGCTTGCTTCCCTCGAGTGCTCAGCCATCTTTTTTAAATAACCCACGCCCACCTGCCTAGGAATGGCGCCGCCCACAGTGACCTGCGCCATCTTTGACCAGTCAACAATCAAGAAGACGCCTCACAGGGCAGGTGCAAGCAGTTGCTGTGTGTGTGTCCAGTTGACCGGGAATACCGAGGGGCACAGTCATCTCCGGTAGTGGGGGGAGATCCAACCCCGTGTTGCTGTGGGCCCGGGGCAGCGTACTGCATGGCTTTGCTTCTTCACACTGGGAGCCTCTTAGGTACTGTGTGCTTGTGTGTCTTTGTGTGTATGTTTTGGGAAGTGATCTGAGTTCCGTTCTACATGCTTTCCCCCTTCCAGCTCTTTCTCCTGGCAAAGAAGGAAGCCTTGCATTGTACAGACGTTAGCAGCCATCCATCCTGATGCAGAAAAGGTTCAACTTAATTGTCTGCCATTTGTCCAGGGTTAACGTACCTGACTAAATGTGTAAGGGCCTTGTCCGCATGGGTTTGAGTACAGAAAGAAAACATTCTCTCAATCATGAAGAAAAAGGAAAACTCACTAAGGAGCCCGGAAGATGGCGTTGGTGTGCAGAGAGTCCCACACTCTGTTAGTAATGTATGCCCCCCAGCTGTCCTGCAGCTGCTTCTCAAAGCACAAGACACCTCCCAGAGTTAGAGCCCGTCCCCATGTCACAGGCTCTGGGCCGGTCGGAGAACTGTTGCAGCTGTGAGGTTACAGTTCTGCATCCCCTGGGCAAGAGAGCAGCCCCAGCACCGGTCCTGGCTTCTAGAACAGTCTCCACACTAGCCAAGGTAGCCACTCAGTCCTGACACAGCGCAGGGCCTCAAAAGAGGGGACCTGAGTGCTGCGCCCTTTTTATTTCGTGACCGCTAGGAAGCCCGCGGCCCAGGCGCCTTGTCTCCATGTCCAGGAGCCTGGCGAACAGGGGTCCCACTGAATCGGCCTGTTAGCTGTGTCACCCTGCTAAGCAGGTGACCCGTTTCCACCTTGGGTGGCGGGGAAGGAACCAGTTTCACTGAAGTAGAGAGTGAGGAAGGGCTGGGAGGCTTCCAGGGCTCAGCCAAGGACAGGGAAGAGGTAGCCTTTGTGGGAAGATTCAAGACTAGGAGAGAAGGAAGGTTAGGAGCAAGTAAGTCAATGGAAGAAGCCCCGCATCAGACACCCATCCTGTAAGGTGAGCAGGCAGGCTCTCTGAGCTCAGGCTCAGTACATCAGCATTGATTAACCCTAGAGGCGCTGACTGCCCATCCGGGTGCCACACTTGAGGTAGCGAGGCAAGAGGCCATGTTTGTCCAACAGGAACCTGAGGAGGGGATTGCCTGCAACAGCACAAGGTGAGCAGGCAGGTCCTTGACGCCACAGTCTGCTTTGTGGCCTGGGGAGAGAAGAGAAAGCCCAGGCAGAGTTCAGCGCTCCCCGCCCCCCCCAATGCCGAGCCACGAACATCAGTCCCCCCCTTAAGGGACACTAAGTAACATGCCACAGCACCTGAGGTGGAGTCAGTCAGTGGGGCAAGTGGCAGAGAAGGGAGGGGACTCTGGAGCCACAGGACACCGGTGAAGCGACCTTGGAGTTCTTGTTATTCGAAACAGGTCTTCGTGTATCCCAGGCAGCCCTTAACTCTCTGTACCTGGGACTAATCTTGAACTTCTGATCTTATCCAAAAATCGGGGTTGGGGGTCAGAGGCTGGGCTTAAACTCAACGGTAGTCCTCTGTGATGGGGGTCAACACTGCTCACGGCAGAGCAGGTATTCAGAGCAGGATCTGGTACTGGAAACAGTTAAAGCCAACTTCTGGTACCAATAGACCTTAAAGCCACCACACGACATACCTCTTCAGCCTTGGGTGTGTGTGTGTGTGTGCGCGCGTGTGTGTGTTCATCCCATCCCAGTGTTGAGGTAGAGAACCCAGGATCTCCGACTTGCCAGGTAAATGTCCTACCCTCTGCTTCTCGATGCCCATCACCCAGGAGCCTGCTCTCATCCTCTTCCCTCCCTGCTTTGACCTCAGCAAGGCCTGGTCTCATTCTCATTCTGCTCTGTCTTCCTAGCACCTGGGGAAGGCTTTGAGGTTATTACTGAGTGAATCAAATAAAACCTCCTCCATCAGGAAAAAAAAAAAAAAAAAAAAAAAAAAAACAGATGGAGTCTCATTGGCCGAAATAGCTGAGCCCAGAGTCACAGACCCCGGTTTTGGCTGGTGTGACAGCAAAAGCCTTTTCCACTCGGCCCTCTGGAAGTCCTCAGCTTCATTTATTTTTGGATCCCGTCTCCAGAATATGTCAAAATAGCTTTCCCCACAAATGGCGAATGGCTCCTACCCCCAGATCCTCGAGCCAATCTGAGCCTCCCCGTGGCCCCTCCGGCACCACACTTGGCGGGGTGCGGAGGAGGGAACGTTGGCAAGAACATGTGTTCAAGCTGGGTGCTCCCTGCCAAGAAGCACTCTGTGCCCTCAGAACCGGGTTCCATAGAATAGGCGCCTGGGATTTAGGTGAGTGCCAGGAAAGAAGGGTGTCCCAGCAGCTCTGGACAGATGAGACAGATTGCAGGCGGCAAGGATGGGAGCTTAGACTGGTCTGGGCTCACGGAGAAATCGGAGAAACCGGATTCCTGTTTGTTCTTCCAAACTGCTGATTTAGAATCCCTGCCTGCGGTGGCAAGTCTGAGACCAGCCTGGCCTACACAGTGAGATCCCTGACTCCAGGAGAAAAAAAGAAAAGAAAATTAAGGAGGTGTTATATCTGGATGGGAGGGATGGCTCAGTGGTTAAGCGTGGGTACTTGCCTCTCTTGCAGAGGACCGGCACTCAGCTCTCAGGACCCACCTGTCGAGTCACAACTGCCTAGAGCTCTAATCAACTCCAGGGCGTCTGACTCTCTCTTCTGGCCTCCATGGATTCCTACTCTCACACGGTGCACATAAACTCATATGAGCACATTCACATATTAAAATAATTTTTTTTTAGAGAGCCCTGTCTAAAAACCACAGGGTAAAATATGCAAACTCAGGAGTGTGAGGCCTTTGTGTCACCTCGGCGAGCCACGTGACGCCTTGAATTTAGTTTCCTTGTTCCACAGGCTAAGGGTTTGAGCTAGGCCTTTTGAGCTTCGAGTCTGAATGTAGGTCAATTGGAGAAGATCCCTCCAGCTGCCAAGTTTTTGCGTTTCACATGCTATTCCGGAAGCCTGCTACTAGGGGGCACTGTGAATGCAGTTTAGCCTCGAGGCTGCCTCAAGAGACAGAGACACCTTTCATGATTTTACTAAGCCAAGCCAGCTGCTCTTGGAATGAGGAAAACCAATGACTGCTCAGATTGCCACCGACTAGAGTTGAGCCATGAGCCCAGCAGAGTGAGCCTGCAAGAGCTTCGTGGGCCAAGGTGCTCCATCTCCTGTCAGCTTGTCTAGGCAGACACTGCCATGTCTGGGTTGCAGGAGACCTGAACCAAACCTGGGCCTGTTTGTGTACATACCTGGTCCCAAAGAAGCTGGCTTCTCCTTTCTGTTTAGTCCTCCCCTGGGCAGAAAAGTCGTCCTTTCTGTGGTAATCTGGTAATCACATTAGCCAGGAAATAACCTCGCTTGAGAAAACGATTCAACTTGAGCATTTATATGTTTTTTGTTTTTGTTTTTTAGGTTTTTGTTTTGTTTTGTTTTGATTTGATTTGTTTTTTAAACAGGATCTCTCTGTATCCCTGGCTGTCCTGGAACTCTCTACAGACCAGACTGGCCTTGAACTCGGAGATCTGAGCATTGGGATTAAAGGCATGTGCCACTGCTGCCCAGTGTGTATTTAACATCCAAACCAACCTCTGAGGCTCTCCTTATTACACCCATTTCTGGATGAGCAAACTGAAGACCAAAGCCCAGTAGAGTGAATAAACAGATGGGACAATGGACCCAAAGCCCCCAGCTAGGAGCGGACTTGGGGATTTCTTGCTCTTTTTCAGTTGTTCCCATCCCTAATACACAGGGGGAAAGATGACCTTGCATGTGGGGACATCCACTCTGCCCCACAATCTCAAGCCCCTGCCCAGAAGCCGGCCGCTGGGGCCCAGGACACACGTGATCCTAGTCAGTGTGTTTATTGGGTCAGAAGTGTAATGGCTGAACCGCTGGGCTCCGCTCACGAAAATCACTTCCCTCTCCTCGAGGGTCTGCCCGGGCTCCATTAAGAAAGAGCTGTGCCCTGTGTACGGGTGGAGGCAGTGTGGGGAGGGGCCGGGCACATCTCTGCTTCCTCTTTAACTGACAGGGAAAGTGGCCATTCCAGGGTCAGCATACACACGTAAGAAGGGAGCCATCCAAGGAACGGGAATCCACAGTTCACCGTTGTTCTCAGCCACGTTCAATCCCGAAGACCTTGTCTTTGTGACTCGCTTCCCGGAAGCAGGAGGGACAGGGACAAGGGACTTGTTTGGTGAGCTCAGGTACTGGGTCCCAATGGATGCTCAATGCAGGGCTGCAAAACTCCGTTCCTCTCTGGTCTGCTTCGTCCCCTCCGTCACACTGGAAGTCCACGTGTATGTGTGTGTGCACACGTGTGTGCACGCGCACTTGCGAATACTGTGCACGGAACCCAGAGCCTGGTACACACTAAGGAGGATCTGTGCCCATGAATTATGCCTCAGACCCTATCTCTTCCATACTAGGGGAGAGATCTCAGAAGAGAGGGTGCTAAGATGCCCCTGCCCTGCTCTCGGCCGGCGGCGGCTCCCGAGCCTGACACCATACCCTCACCTAAGTGCTGATGGAATTATCAGAGAACTGGAGAACAGATGTTTCCCTCTGCCGGGGCGGCTGTTCCTAGCCAAAGGTAGGCCACCGTATGTGCCCGATGAGCTGCTGAGAGTGGGAGGCAGAGCTAATAAACTCAGGGAAATCGGCAGGCAGCTGAAGACTCCAGCAGGCACGCCAGGCAGGGCAGGGCCTCCGGGACCTCAGTTTGCACACGAAGCCGGGCTCCTGGCATTCTGGGCACATTTCAGTTACCTCCGCAGCCAGGCAAGCAAATATGAGTCGCGTGGCATGAAAATCAATTTAGAGCTTAAGAGGGGAGGCTGCCCTGTACAGGTACCACTAGGAGAGAGACAGATAGGTAGGGCCTTGGGGCAGCAACAGCCTCTCCTGTATCCCTCCCCCCCCCCGCCCCCATTTGTTAGATGCCCAAGGGAGAGAGCACCAGGGTCTTTGGAGCCAGTGGGGGGGGGGCAGGAGGAGGAAGAGGGAGAGGAGCAGGAGGAGGAGGAGGTGGAGGAGGAGGAATGGAATTGGCCAAGAGGCTGTGTCTCTCTGCCCCTCCTCGGCTTCAGTGTGCTAGTCAAGAAGACATCACGTTGGCCGGTGGGAGGCTGGCAGGACAGGGAGGGGCCTTTCTGCCTTTCAGCTTGAGATCAAATGTGAGGAGTCAAGTCTCCTATTTTCTAAGATGTTCAGACAAGGGGAGAGAGTCTTAGCATGAAGCACGGAGTTCAACGAGTTCAGCAAGCCCGAAAGCAAGGCAGCTTGCCACCCGAGGGAGGAGGAGGCCCTTTTCAAATGGAATTAGGAGCAGGGTGGCGGAGTGTTTGCTGCTGTGGGCTAGGCCTTAGCTTCCCACCAGCACTGTAAAGGGAGTTGGGGTGGGGGGGATGAAAACTTGGACCCAGGGCTAAGGCTGGGCAAATCAGGGATGTAGAGTCCAGGTAAGAAGAGCCCAAGCCTCCCTACCCCCCACCCCCCCCACCCCCACCCTAGCCCGGAAGAGAAGGATTGCTAATCGTGAAGTCCTTGCTAATCTGGAAGAGGCAGAGTCTGAGGCCCAGGCTGAGAAAAAAGCCTGGGGCATGCAAGCTAGCGCCTGCCTGTGAGCATACCCACGGGCCTCGTGGTGGGGTCAGAAATGGTGCATCTATGTGTTAATGAAGCAAAAGGGAAAGGCAGCCATCCATCCTTCCTAGAAGAAGCTGAGGTAAAAGGATTCACGCTGAAAATCCCAGTGCTCAGGAGGTTGAGGCAGGAGGATAGCGGATTGAGTTCAGGGCCAGCTAGGGCTATCTATGGTCAGATCAAGGCCAACGTGGACACGGGCCTATACTGGTAATATAGCTCCGTTGGTAGAGTGTTCGCTGAGTTTGGTGCTCAGCACTATCTAAAACCAAGTGCTGTGATTTCAGCATTTCTAGAGGTGGAGTCGGGGGCATAGAGAATTTGAGGCCAGCCTGGGCTACATGAAATCCTGTCTCCAAAAAGAGCAAAAAAATCAAAACCAAAACCAAAACCAAACCAAACCAAAACAACAAAACAGAAAACCCACTACCACCACCAAAAAAACAAAAAAAAAAAAAAAATAAAAAAAAAAAAAAAAAAAATAAAACCCCAAAAAACAAAAAACAAAACAAAAAAAACAATCCAGACTCTAATTTGAATCTGAGCACTTACTAGCTTTTCTCGCTAATTACCACTCACTGGCAAACAGCCCTGACAGGATTTCTTTCCCTCCATGGGCCTCGGTTTCCAGATCTGCAGAGTCCATCTTTTAAGTCCTCTGCGACACGGAGGTCTGCAACCTACACCAAACTGATGCCGGATGAAGTTTGCCAGGGAGGAACAGCAAGGGAGGCAAGAGGCTGTGATGTTTATGCTGAGGATCAGGAAGAAGTCTACCTGGGGTCAGGGCCTCAGCCTACAAGACCCAAGGCTTGCATCCTGCCCAGGCCCCTTAGCTCTCTGAGCTTATGAGGATGAAGCCCCTGAAGCCGACTCGGTCCAGGTTCCTCACCCGAGGAAGTGTAGCCAGTGGGAAACTCTAGAGTTGTGCATCTGAACTGCCCTGCATTGAGCCTGATGCTCTGGCCGCCTGAGCCCTCCACCCTAGAGATAGTTGGATGCAGCAGCAAGCGGTGCAGGAGCAGAGATTTGTTAAGTGGGCGGCAGATGTGAGATTCTCGATGCTGTGTTCGTGGCGGGTTCTCAGTAAATAAGATGGAGACATCTTATCCTTCCTTTCTTTCTGCGAGGCTCTGGCCTCAGACCCTGATGGTGTCAGCCAGATTGTTGACACCCAGTTCCCTCAATGCGTTCGTGACACACACAGAATAAATGTTTAATGATGCGAGTGATGGGCACTTCTCTGCTGGTACTGATGAGGAATCTCGTGGTCTTTCTGAAGAACTTCGTGGTTCCAAGGGCAGAAGTGGGCATTTCAGATGAATCACGCGCTTGCCACACGTGATCTGTTGGTACCTGTACTGTCCTCTGGTGCTGGGGATCGACGGGGAGCAAGACAGCCCTTGTCTGTGTAAGGCTTTTCCTAGTGGAAAAACAGACAAAAGAAAAGAAGACAGAGCTAGGCAGCAGTGAGTGACAAGCTCCTATGGCAGGGAGGGTTCTGAGGGAGGGTCTCTGTGAAGGGCTGGGAGCACTGAAACAGACAGGAACACCCTTCCAAGCAAATGGAAAGAGCAGATTTAAAGGCCTAGGTGGTGACCTGCAGGCCCAGGAAGGCCTGTGTGGCTGGCTGTGGTCACTGGAGTGACCAAAGAGATGCGGCTGGAGAGGTTAATGGAATGTTCTAGTGTGGGATGATAACCTGGTGGGGGAGGGGGGACTCTTGATCAGAGGGTGATCTGTGCTTCATGCATTTGTGTGCACACACACACACACACACACACACACACGCACTTGTTGTGAAGGTTCCAGGTCCTGGACTGTAAAGGGCACGAGGCCTCCACCCTCTGGAGAGAGGATGGAACCAGAAAGAAGGGCAGGCCATAGAGGGCCGGTCAGGCTTGGGAACTGATCCCAGAATCCCAGGCTACAGCAACAGTCTGGGCTGTAGTTGAGTTGGGGGCAGCAAGCTGGATGGGGAAGGAAGGCCCTTGGGGGAACGGTGGGCATTTCTCAGGGAGTCCAACATCCTCCTGGCCTCTTCCACCTCACCCTATCCGAGGCAATGTCCTCACTGGAGTCAGACTCTGCATTCCTACCTCCTTCCTCCTGCTATGGTGGCTCTCCTTCTCAGGATGAAGAGGCTTCCATGGACAGCGGTACAGGGTGTGTATGAGTACACTGTAGCTGTACAGATGGTTGTGAGCCATCATTGCGTGGTGGCTGGGACTTGAACTCAGGACCTCTGCTTGTTCCGGCCCAAAGATTTATTTATTATTATTATCTAAGTACACTGCAGCTGTCTTCGGCTACATGCCGGAAGAAGGCATCGGATCTCATTACGGATGGGCTGTGGGCTGCCATGCGGTTGCTGGGATTTGAACTCAGGACCTTCGGAAGAGCAGTCAGTATGCTCTTACCCACTGCTGAGCCATCTCTCCAGCCCGCATAAGAACTTCTAAAGGAGCAGGTAAATGGGCAGCTCATGTGCAGCCCATACCTCTAAGTAAGCTATGCATGCTGCCAGGTCCAAGGTTGTGTTCGTCCAGCAATGTTCTCAGGTAGAGCATGGGTCCCCCCTGCCCCGACACACACACCCTGTCCCCTTGCACACTCCAGCTCCAGCCTTCACATCAGCTTTCTCTCATCGTAACAGGGCAGATCGGAGGGCAGCACTTACTGAAAGTGCCCCTGGAGGGGAGGGGCGGAGGGAGAGGGCGACTGCAGCTGCCTCCTCTGCAAGGAGCTGGGTCCTCACCCCTCAGCGCTTTTCCCTCCTTATAGATGCCGAGAGCTGCCTCTCAAAATTGCTCTGCCGTCATTAACACCACGAATCAGGTCAGATGAAGGCCGTCTGCAGTCTTGGACGGTGAAGGCTAAGTGCTGACGCTGCTGCAGTCTATCTTAGCTCTTCCGGGCACAGCCCCCGGGTCCGTGATCGAGGTTCTTAATCAGAGGGATGATGGTGCTTCCATGGCGGGTGGGCCGGGGTCAAGGTTGCTTCTGATCTGGGTTCTAGACCCCCAGAGTCAGTCCGTAGCATACGCTGTGTCACCAGAGGGCTTATCAGGATGTCACGGGTGGCCTGGTGACCACAGTACAGTGATACCCTCTAGAGAACAAATTCACCCACTCAAATGTGTCACCAATGGGATTGCTTTAAACCATCAGTGAATACTTTGAGCAAAGACCAGAAGGGAAGCTCCGGACACTCATCAGAGAGTTTTGTTCTGGGCCTGACTGCTAGGCTGACCATGGTGCAGAGAGGTGCCTCTCAGACCCTCTCTCCATTGGTGCCCCCTTTTGGACAGGCTGGTGGCAGCTGGAACCTGGCGTTGTGGCTTTTTACCTGTGGCCTCCTAGCCTCATTTTCTACCTCCCCTAACCTTTAGCCTTCACTCTAGATACATGCTCTAGATCTGTGGTTGCCAGGCACAGGCCTCTCTGGCCTGAGTTCTACAGTTGTCCCCGAAGAAGGCAGCTCAGCCTCACGGCAGTCGATGGGGCGAAAGTGAAGCCCAGGGGACCTGCTGGATGTCTGCACCTCAGGCTGGGACCTTCTCTCGCCCTGGGACACTCACAGACACCCTGTGAATCCTTCTGGAGCATGGAGCTGTCAGCCATGCTAGCCAGGGAGCTGAGAGCTGGCAGAAGCCCCCGCTTGGGCAGATGGCGTGAGAAGAATCCTGAGACTCAGTCCTTGTACAGGATCAGTGGCCCTCTCAGACACCCTGCTTTCCCTGACCTCTCAAACACTCTGTCCAGTCTCTCTCAGGGTTGCCTCTAGCATCCATGTAAGGCCTCACTCTCAGTCACCTCCCCTCCAGGTTCCCATTGCTCCCCCTTGTCCCCTGATCCCTGGCCCTCTATGCCACCTTCCACAGCCCTCTACAATGCTGGCTAGTTCTGTCTACATGTCCTGAAGCCCAACTAGCCTGGAGCTTTTAGGAACAGATAACCACATCTTTTTACCCTTTGTTGTGGTTATTTTTTTTTTAAAAAAAATTTATTTATGGCCAGGCAGGGATGGCGCATGCCTTTAATCCCAGCACTTCTATACAGAGAAGCCCTGTCTCAAAAAAAAAACAAAAGAAAAAAAATTATTTACTATTGCAAATAAGTACACTGTAGCTGACTTCAGACACACCATTACTGGTGGTTGTGAGCCACTATGTGGTTGCTGGGATTTGAACTCAGGACCTTCAGAAGAGCAGTCAGTGCTCCTAACCACTGAGCCATCTCACCAGCCCTGTTGTGGTTATTTTTGAGACAAGGTCTCTCTATATAGCCCCATCTGTTCTTTGATTCCCCCTGTAGACCAGGCTGGCCTGGAACTCACAGAGATCCTCCTGTCTCTGCAATACAGACTACAGGCTTCTGCAAAGAGACCCTAGAGTCACCGCTGTCACTTTTCAAGGTCATCAGCAGACTCTGAGCTGAACAACCTCTCTGCCTCCCCAAAGAGGACATCAGAGACAGAGGGGGAGGTACCTGGTGAGCTGTACTGATCTTGCCGTGCCAGCCCACAGCATGCCTGTGGTAAAGGGGAAACCTAATCTTTACCTGATCATTAGAATTGGATTTTAAAACACATCCCTGCCAGGCGGAGGTGGCACACGCCTTTGATCCCAGCACTTGGGAGGCAGAGGCAGGCGGATCTCTGAGTTCCAGGCCAGCCTAGTCTACAGAGTGAGTTCTAAGAGAGCCAGGGCTACACAGAGAAACTCTGTCTTGAAAACAAAACAAAACAAAACAATAATAAAATAAAAACACGTTCCTAAAAAAATTTGGCAAGTAACTTCAAATCTTTATGCCTTTGTACCATCCCATTATATGGTGTTAGAAACTGTACCCATCCAGCCAGGTGGTGGTGGCGCACGCCTTTGATCCCAGCACTTAGGAGGCAGAGGCAGGCAGATTTCTGAGTTCAAGGCCAGCCTGGTCTACAGAGTGAGTTCCAGGACAGCCAAGGCTATACAGAGAAACCCTGTCTCAAAAAAACCAAAAAGAAAAAAAAAATACTCCTCCTAAGAACACATACCAAGCATTGTATTGGGGGGAAACTTCTTAGGCTCTGCTGCTCATTCTATCTTATTACCATATTGGATGATAGTTTTAGACATATTGATTAGCAGCTCACTTAGGGTTCAGACTGGATTTTGTTCTAAATTTGAAATCAATTGAAAATTGAAAAACAATAATAATAAAAAAAACTCACAAAGAAATAAATGGAGACTGAGTTGTTCTTTGTGCAGGGAGGGCCCCAGGCCCAACCCAAAAGTGAGTTGTCCCTTCTCTTACTCCCCCCTGGGGAGTCCATCGTCCCTGGCTGTCTGCCCCAGGCAACAAACTGAATCCAGCTGATCTGGAGACAGAAGTCCCAAGGAAGGTGTTCTGTTTGTCCTCAACTCTGTCTCTGACTGATGTATTGAAAATTGATTTCAAACAGCATTCGCGTGCACCTGCTCGGAATGCCCGGCTGCCAGAAGGCCACCCCTGATAGCGACAGGCATCCAGGCTGTGTGAGGTGGTGGGCGAGGAAGTTGAAGCCCAGCAACTTGTCTCGGCAAAGCTTACACTGAGGCTGAGGAGGGGCCGCGGGTGGATTTGCTGGAGAGGAAACTACAGTGCTCAGCCTCCTCCGGGAGCTGGCTTGGCGCTGCAACCCCAGGCCCAGAGGGCAGGCTGACCCCAGGAAGAACCTGCCTGAGAGATGCTTTGACCCTCCCCTTGCTTCCCAGGGCAGAACTCTGAGCCAGGTATACTGGGGTGCTGGTTGCCAAGCCCAGGGAGCTGAGGCCAGCTATACTCAGTCTAGTGGAGAAAGCTTCCAGACAGACCCGGGGGTTGGCTCGGCCCCTATGGTCAGGACGAGAAGAGGAGGAGGAGGAAGACCAAGAGGCTGGGTAAAGGTTCGGGCGACTAACCAAGACCAGGCTTGGCGGACACCAGAGGCGGATGGGCAAGCGCCCACTTGACCCACCCTACGTCGGAAACCAGACCAGCCTTCCTGGCACCAGGCTGATCGCCGCCTCGCCAAAGGGAGATGGAGAGCTTGCTCTGGGCTTAGACCCTCAGTGGCGGTGCGCACACTCGGCCGAGCCCTCTTCCCCGAACCCCGCCTAGAGGCTGCCCAAACAGGTGCTCCTTGGACCGTCCCCCTCCCCCAGCACGCGGACCCTGGCTGGACAAGTGGGGTGGGGGGACTTGCGCAGAGGGCGGCGCGCGCCCTGGGACCATCTCTGGCTGTCGCCTGCCCTGTCCCCGTCATCCGGAGCCGCGTCCCCACGCCCGCCACGCGCGTGCACACACACACATCGCCCCCACACTCGCCCCGCGCAGACCCCGCCCCGGCCCCGCCCCGGCCCCTGCGGGCGGCCCCTCCGGCACTCGCGGACCCCGCACGCAGCGCGCGCCTGGCGGGAGGCGGCGGCGACACCGGGCACATTTGATTTTCCCGCAGTCCTGGGCACCCCGGAGCCGGAGCCCTAGCACAGGACGTGGCGCTGCGCCCCCAAGCCCGAGGCGGCGCGGTCCTCGCCCCCCACCCCCCAGGGCCCCCCCCCCCCCCCGGGCCCCCCCCCCCCCGCCCCCCGGCCCCCCCCCCGGGGGCCCCCCCCCCCCGCCTTCCCGCAGCCGCTCCCGCGCCCCGTTTCTCCGCGGGCCCCCGCTCTCCGCCCCCTTCCCGCTCGCACTTCCCACGCCCCCTCTTCGCGCTCCTCTCCTCCCCTGGCCGCCCAGCCCAGGGCTGCAGCCGCTCTGGAGGAGGCGTGAATCGCGCAGGAATATTGACTAATTTGGGGTGGGGTGGGGGGGACGGTGGGCGATGGAGCAACCCGAGGACATGGCGTCGCTCAGCGAGTTCGACTCCTTGGCGGGCAGCATCCCGGCTACCAAGGTGGAGATCACCGTGTCATGCAGGTGAGCCGCCCGGGGTTCGGGTCCCCCCCTGCCCCGCCCCTGGGCTGGAATCCCTCTGTCTCTGTAGCTTCCAGCCTTTGCGTAGCGAGCCTGCTTTTCAGTGTTCTCGTCTCCCAGGCGCCCCGCTGCCTGTCTTCGGAGACCCCCTGCCCAGCGGCGGGTGGCGAAGGCTGAATGGGCAGCCAGGCAGGGGTCAGGTTCCCAGAAAGTTTGCGTTCGGAGCTGTTTCTTCCAGAACAGGAGGAAAACACTGGGAAACGGGGGGGGGGGGGGGGGTCCCAGCACCAGAGTGGGAAGGGGAGGAGCTGCTCCAGGGTCTCCACTCAGGCTCTCTCTCTGATTTATCCTTCTCCGAAAGGAGAAGCGAGAGAGACTGGCACCGGTCCTCTCAGGCATAGATCCTCTGTGCCTCCTGTGACCTCCCTCCCCCTCTTCCCTGGCCTTTGCCCATTCCTCCTCCAGCTCCTCCATCGTCTTAGAACCCAGGACGTGAAAGCCTCTTGCCCTAGCCTCCAGCAAGAAGGATCACCCGGGACAGTAGTCTCAGAGAGCAGGAAACCATGCCGAACTTAGAGTGCGGCGTGTCGCCATTAAAACCCAGTAACTCTGATGGGAAAAAAATCTTAAGCCAAAAGAGCGAAGGGCTGCTGATGAAGGGTCAGAATCCACAGGCAAGGGGAGGAGGAGGAAGGAGTTTGTTTTGTAGGCTGCCACCCGCAAGACCCCAGTTATGCCATACAGGTTGGCCTTCTCTGAGAGCCTGGGCCTCTCAGGTTCTCTGAATAGGTTGACCCCGAGGCTAGACAGGAATGTGGCTGGCCTGAGGCGCACTGCTTTGATAGGTCTGTGAGGAACATTGTGGTCCAGATGTAACTCACCCTGAGGTCCTGGCAATGGCCCATATAACATTTCCGGAGCCCCATCGTCCCTTGTTCCAAACCACTCACTTTGGCTTTATTCAGGTCGCTGCTGGGTCAGACTTTGTCCACCTCATGTCCCCTCTGCTCTGAGTTACTGAGTTGAGACATTGGGGAAACGTCCATACAGTCCAAGATGGACCGTATGGGGGATGGATTCTGGGGGACTTCCTCCTGAGGACTTGAGGCAAGGGCTACTGTGGTGACTCCCAGATGTGTGTCCATCCCCCACACCTCAGTCCCACACAGAGATAATTTGGACCTGCCTTCACTCTGCTGGGAGCTTCTTGATGGCCCATTAGCTCCCTGTCTCACCTCCTCAGCTGTCAGCAGCTGCTAGCTTGCCCTCCTTCTGCACACCGCCCTGCCTCCCGCCTTCAATCACGCCTGTCGCCTTCAGGCTCTTGAGTTGTCTCCCGGAGCCTTCCCACCTGAACAGCCTGTTCCCTACCCCGAAAGGGCTTTGTGCTTTCCACTTCCAGGGCCATCCTTTTGTCCCCAAAGACATCAGCCTAAAGCACTGGCTTCTACAGTTCAGAGCCTCTGAGCGAACATGGGAGGTGGGAATGTTCCCGAGACAGGAGCCTTCCACTCCACGGAGAGGAAGGGTCATAGCAGTGAGACCTGGAGTCAGACATCTTGTGAGGGAACCCTGACTTGCCACTTGGGCTAAACTTTAAGTCTCAGTTTCCCAACTGGGAAGTCTATCTCTTCCCAGGAAAGCCTCGCTCACAGAGGTAGCTGATGGGCTTGGCACACAGTGGGCACAAACACTGTAGACAGATAGAGAAGTGGGTACACTAAGCAGCAGGCGGCCACGGTGATCATGGACAGAAACTCTTGGTTCCACTCTTTGTTTTCTGGAAGCATCCAAAGGATGAAGATGTCCTGGGTGAGAGGTACCCGGTGCAGGAGAGTCCGTAAGAATTGGGCTCCGAGTTGACCCTGCCGTCTGTCACTTTGAAGGGACAGGATCCACATTTTGTAGAAGGCCTGGCTAACCCCTGCTTCTTCCCTCCTGAAATGGAAATGAGGGAGATGTGGTTTGGGTGAGGAGAGAGGAGGACAGAATGGTCACTTGGAACAGAGAGGAGGTGACAGGACAGTCTGAGTGGCCTCGACTCTATCGATCATCTCTGCTTTAGCCGGGGCCAGTGGTCCAGCAGAGACCCGAAGAGTCCACACCACTCTCATACGCTTTATTCCGAGCTCACTGGTTAAAAAGTCCCGTCTCCTGCGTCCTGGTCAGCACTAACTGGAACTCCAAGGGTAGAGACTTTGGGGTACCTTACCACGAGCATCTCTCCTGGCAACTTCCTCCAGATGGGAAGCTGGGGGCAATGCTTCAAGGTGGCTGATGGGTTCTCTGGCTCCCTTGATCCAGCCCCAGGAACTCTGCCTCGTCCTAGCGGCTGTTCTAGACCTAAGCGTCTCAGCAGAACAGAGAACATCTAGGGCAGGATCCTACATCTTGTCCAGAATCTTGCTGGCGTCTAGTGTGTGCCCAGAAGGCAGACAACACCAAGGGATAGACACATTAGGGCCTCTGCCTCTGTAGAGAACATCTTGGGTCAATCTGTGGTCCACTCCCAAATGACTACTGCCACTGACTCTGGTAGATCCAAGCCTGAGGGTATAACCAGCCTTGTGTTATTGGATACATTGGTTGAGAAAGTGAGCTTGGCCAGGTGTGGCAATGCACGCCTTTGATCCCATCCCTTGAGAGGCAGAGGCAGTAGGATCTCTGGGAGTTTAAGGCCAGCCTGCTCTACATAGGCAGTTCCGGGGCAGCCAGGGCTACATAGAGACACCCTGCCTCAGACAAACCAACTAACCCCCAACAACAGAAAAAAAAAAAAAAAAAAAGTGTGAGCTTGTCTTTATTCCCAGCACCTCTGTCTGGAAACAGACAGAGGCAGGTGGTATAACTCTGTCAGTTCCAGCTCCAGGCTAGCCTGGTCTATGTAGTGAGACTACTTAAAAAAAAAAAAAGCTTGGCTCTATCTTCCTGGGTTAAAATCCCAGTTTTCTTGTGATCTCCTCCTATCTGTCTCTGTGTGTGCATGAGTGTGTATGTGTGTGTATACATGTGTGTGCATGATTGTGTATGTGTGTGAGTGTGTATGTGTGTGTGCATGAGTGTGTATGTGTGTGAGTGTGTATGTGTGTGCGTGTGTATGCATGAGTGTGTGTGTGTGTGTGTGTGTGTGTGTGTGTGTGTATGTGTGTGTGTCTCGAATGAATAGTCACTTGAGGCTACTGGGGACCAAACCCCTATCACAAAAGCACACTGCCACTGAAGCACACTCCAGTTCTACTGCTGGGACTCCTGGTGAGCTGCTTCTCTGGTCTGGCCTCAGTCTCCCCCTCTGTAAAAGGAACCTAGTGATCCCCGTCAATCACGGGGGCTCAATGGACCCATCTGAGAACGGGGGCTGGCATCACCTCTCAGCATGGCATTACCATGGCACAGGTTGGAGGATCACTCTGGCTGAGCAGTTGACATCACACAGTAACAAAGGTCTGTGTCTGTGGTTGGATGCCAGGGGTGTGGAGAGCCCTGGAGATGGTCCGATGTAGTGATTCCCGGAGGAAAGATGGTTCGTGGCGCCAGCATCCAGCAGACAATGTGCTAGAAAATGTGACTTTAAACACCCTCGAGCCTTGAGCTCTTCCTCCCTGAGAGTCTGTCCCAGATCTTTCTTCACTAGGAATGTTAGCCATTTTGTAAAGCCATTCAAAGCTTACCTGGCCCCTGACCCCTTCTTCCTCCAGAGGCCCTGACAGACCAGCACCCCTGCTGTAGGCTTATAGCTGCATCAGCTCCGTGGTGGGAGAGAATAGCTTATGATTTCCATATTACAGGAAGCCTTTGTGCTTGCGCAGGGAGCGTCGGATTGGACAGGCATACGAGGGCTCCTGAGACCAGGGCAGGCTGGATGCCTCCTCCTAAGGTCCCCCTACAGCTCTCCTTCCCCACCGGTCAGTAGGAGCAAGTGGGTAGGTGGGCTTCTGCCCCACAGATTGGTTACTGCTGTCTGTGTAAGCTAACATACTTATGGCGCCCCATGGAGAGAGACAGCCCAGCTCTGGAGCGGTGTCCTGGCTTTGTGAGGTGTGCGTTCACTCTCCTGCTTCTGAGAGGAAGGGGAGATTGCCGTGGGGTAGGGGTGAGCCTGGTGGTAGCAGTAAGTCAGAATTAGGAAAAGGAGAACTCTTTAATCATTGACCACACCCAGAAAGCCAACAAAGCCAGGGAAGGTCGCCACGGTACAGGTTGGACGATTACTCCAGAGAGGCAGTTGGCATTCTTGCTAGGCACACTTATTACCTGTGTTTCATCTATACTGATGGTTGCCGTCTAAGCCAGCACCACAGATTACACCGTCTTAGAAGACCAAAGCGTTGGTTTTCAGCTGCTTGGGGGGAAAAATAGCCCCAGTTTCCTGAACGTCTGACTTTGTGCCCTCCCAGCTCTGCGTCTCGGGGTTAGGGTTTCTTCACCCCAAGGCGTGGCGGGCCCTGACCACCCAACTGGGCTTGCTGACTTAACTGGAGGCAGCTGCCGAGTTGAGGCTCAGTGTCTTGCTGGTGAGGACCAGAGTGACCGGCCCCCTCAGCCTGCTCCTTGGCACTGCTGGTCCCAGAGAGCTGCCTTCCACAGGAAGGCAACTGACCTACCTCCTCAAGGCTAGGGGAAGTCTGGCTCCTCCAAGGGCTATGATGGGCAGAGAGATCTCTCTAGCCCGATTGTATGGGGTGGGGGGTGGGGGGAAGATGAAGGGTCGTGGGGGGAATGTGGGGTCCTCTGTCTCTGCCTTCTGGAGATGGGATTACAGGCAGGCTGTCATTCCCACCCACCTTTTCTATGGATTTCTGGGGACCCTAGCTCCCATCCTCATACCGAGCCATCTCTCCAGCACCCCCATCCCAACCCCTACTGTGGCTTTTTAGCTCCCCAACAGTCCTCTGCAGTAAATTGCAGCGTTTCTTTTTTGTCTGCCTAGAAAAATCAAAGGCCCAGAGAGGTGAAGGCCCGTGCCCGAGGTTAGTGCCCACAGGTTTTGGAAATGTGGACCCACAGTCTGTGTCCTCAGACATCAGGCCTTCAGAGCTTCTTGAGGTCAAAGGTTGGGCTCTCTAGAGATCCTGGTGGGACCTGGAGGCAGGTGGTCCTCCCTCAGGCAAAGGGAAAGGAAAGCAAGCCTCTTGCTTGCCTGAGAGGCTGCTGGCTCTGAGGCAACACACAGTAATGGAAGCCAGCCTTCTGGTAGCTTCCTTCCCTGATCTCCCAGCGTACATTCCTGCTGTTGGCTGTGCGTATGTAACAGGAAACCCGCTCAATGCCCAGGATGGAACTAGGGCCTGACCATTTCCCTAGCGAGTATTCTGCCATTGAGCATCGAGGATCTTTGGTTTTGTGAGACTGTATCGGGAGTGTACCTCAGCTGACTTTGTGAGTTCAAGGCCATCTCCCTCTTCTTTTCAGCTTCCGCAGTGGTGGGCTTGCATGTGTGCACCACCATACCCCCAGCTGTGCACAGTTTTGCTTTTGTTTTGTTCTTTGAGACTCAAGGAAATCTTACTATGTAGCCCCGGCTGTCCTGGGGCTCACTGCATAGACCAGGCTGGCCTCGAACTCACAGAGAGCTACTTGCCTCTGCCTCCCAAATGCTGAGACTAGAGGCATGAGCCAACAGTTCTATCCGGAGTGAGGGTGTGCATCAGTAGATGAGTTCATTCGATCCAGGCAGTGAGGCAGGTGACTGACTGACGTGAAGAGGAAGCTGAGGGGAAGGGGATTTTCAGAGCAGGAAGGCAAGTGCAAAGGCCCTGGGGCAGAAAAGCCTTGCTTTGTTGGTAGACATACAGGGGGTCAGTGTGGCAGAAATAGGATGAGCAGTTGGGGTCCCAGCTGAGATCAGAGAGGAGAGGGGAAGCCACCGGCAGTTTTGGTGATCGTGACAGATGGATGCTGTTAGACAGGAGTTAAGATTAACCTTAAAAATAAGCCTCTGGTTACTGAGATGCTGGGTTGGTGGGGCATGGGGGTGCATCAGAAAGCAGATGTGTTGCTGGACAGGCCAAGCAGAGGATGGTGAGGGTAACAAGGGGCGAGTGGACAAGCTGGGGAGTGGCTCAAAGGAAAGTCTGCAGAGCTCTCTGAGTGGAATAGACACGGCACCAGGGGCTCCGGAGCAACGATGCCACCTCCCATCTCTCCAATTTAAGCTGGTGGCTAGCAGCTCACACCTGCTCTGAGAAGCAAGGTGACCCCCATGTACCGACAAGAAGCCGAGGCAAGGGGAGACTCTCCCGAGTGACAGATGTCAGTGTGGCCATGCAGGAGCCTGACCTGGCTGCTTCAGAGCCACAGCTCTCTCCCCTGACCCTGCGATTCAGCAGGGACAATCAGGCCAATATCTCGCAGCAATAAAAACGTTGCCAGCCCTGGAAGGCTTGCTGATGCCCGGTGAGAACTGCCTGTGAGGCCTGGCAAGGTTGATTGGCAGGGAGATGGTACAGAGGCGGTGGTGGGCACACATGCCCAGGTCCTTCCTCCTGGCTTGTCTTCTTTGATGACTTCTTCCTGTGAGGAGTTCAGACGATGGATGTCTTTCCAGTCCTCTCTGATGTGCCAGTGGGGTCGAAGGGGCACAGGTGCCCACATAGGCTTGGGAGATCCCAGGTTATGTGACAGAGGTGCTCCTGGGCACCTCAGGGACTGGGACTTTAGAGGTCAGATCCTCCCCTTTTAGGGATGTGAACCAGTATCTGCTGGCATTGAGATGCAGGGTCAGTTGAACATCCCAGGTTAGGTACCTGACCAAGGACCTGGCCAGTTGAGTGAGTGGCTACCCCTCATCCACTCCATTGACCAGATGTTTGGCATGGAGTTGATTTTGAAAAACAAAGTGATATGTGTGTTCTCTAAGGACTTGGGGCTTATTGTGTATCTGTCACTGCTCCTTCGTATCAGTTCATCTGTCCCTAACACCAGAGGCTAGTCTCATATTGGCCATGTATATCTAGTGCATATGACGATTTCCAGTTCAGAGAAACCAACCAGCCTGCCTCCCTCTCTTCCTTCCTCCCTTCTTTCCTGTGCTGGGGATTGAACCTGGGGCCTTGCATATGCCAAGTGAATGTCCTACCACCACCATCCCCTTAACCCAAGCAGCCTTGAACTTGTGATTCTCCTGCCTCAGAATCATAGGTAGCAGGCCTGGGCTGTCGGGCTTAGCCCTTTCCTAACATTTGCAGCCTGGTAGTATTCTTTGAAAATTGGACAACAAGACAAACCCGCCTCTAACACACATGCACCACCACCAACCTACTTGGTTTCTGGGGTACGTGATCCTCACCGAGGACCCCCCAGCCTGGAATAGCTGAAGTCTAGAGTCTTAACGTATTTTCTCCTCTGCAGCCAAGTGCAAGCTCAGCATGTTTATGCGAGAGAACCAGAGGAGACATAGCTCCTCAGACAGGGAGGGGCTCTGTCCCAGTCCCTTACCCACTTCTCCCCAGCCTCTCTGCTGGGAAGTGACACCCTCAGGTCCGGCAAGGGAATCCCCCATCACCTTCCACAGGGACCTCAGAGGCTCTGAGCCCCACAGCCTGCCAATGTTCCTCCCAGCCTCCCTCTAGTCGAGTCGGGGGAGTTGGAAATGAGTCCTTGGGGGCTGCAGGAAGCGAAGGGCCTTGGCTCTGCCTTGGCTCAGCCTTGGCTCAGCCTCCGTTTAAAGAACAAAGGGAACGAAGCTGCCGACTGCTGAGCAGACAGCGGAAGGGTTTTATGCTCTTTTGGGGGGAAAAATACATGTTGACTGTTGGGGAGTTTTTTTTTTTTTTAATTTATTTTTTTTTTCTCTTTGAGCTTTCCCGAAGTGGAAAGCAGAGGAAAAACATGTAAGGTCTGATTGAGTCTGGTCTGGTTAGTGCCCCGCTTGGCTGTGTGCCTCTGGGCAGGCCACTCCCCGCCCCCCCCCCTTAGCCAAGAGTGTTCAGTGGGGTAGGTGAGGTTACTGGGGAGCTGCTAACTGCAGGGGATTCTTGAGGGGGCTGAACAAACATGTCTTGGAGTCTTTGGTGTCCAGTGTTTTGACCCAAGATATTTATTTATTTATTTATTTATTTATTTATTTATTTATTCATTCAAGACAGGGTTTCTCTGTGTAGCCCTGGCTGTCCTGGAACTCACTCTGTAGACCAGGCTGGCTCAGAAATCTACCTGCCTCTGCCTCCCAAGTGCTGGGATTAAAGGCGTGTGCCACAACTGCCAGGCCAAGATATTTATTTAAATAACTACATCAGAAGCCTGGGAGAGGGCAGTGGGTGGGATGGCAGCTAGTTAAAGCTGTCTCAGACACACTCCAGACTTACCAAGCCAAGCTTGCAGGAGGACCCCAAGAACCTGCCTTTTTACCTCTGGGAACACTGACATGAGAGGCCCCAGGGAGTGAGAGGCCTGTTGCTAAGCAGTGAGACAGGCTTCTCGGGATCCCCACGTGCCCCATTTCTATCAAGTAAGAAGTTGGGTGGCAGGGAGAGAGGGCAACATGAGACCACGGATGGGGCATTCGAGAAGGCATCAGGCTGGAGATCCAGGCATGGCTACCCACAGCCAAGGCCACAGGAGGAGGAGCTGAAGCAGATGAGATAATCAATCCCCCTTCAGGACAGGGTAGGGCCTGGCTTCTTGGACCAGGAAGGGCGGAGGTGGCCTGTGGCTCCCTCCCTCACCTGTGAGCTTGAGCTTCCTCAGAAGAAAGTCTGCTCTGGCCAGAACAGGCTGCTGAGGACTGACCTGTAAATGCCAGGCTAGGCTAGGCACATTTATTGATCTAAGCAGCCCTGAGGTGTACTGAGCCCCATTTTGTAATGGGAAAATTGAGGTAGTCAAGCCAGACTGCTGGGCAGAGCTGGGATGCCATGCAGTTTGTCTGTCTGTAGCTAAGAGGTGTGTGTGTGTGTGTGTGTGTGTGTGTGTGTGTGTGTGTATGTGAAGGCTCCGAGTGTTGCCCTGAGCAGCCCTTGCTGTTGTGTTCTGGTCTGCTGGGTCTTTTTGTTGGTTCGTTTAAGGTTTATTTATGTATGTGAGCACACTGTATGTGAGCACACTATCTATCTTCAGACACACCAGAAGAGGGCGTCAGATCCCCTTACAGATGATTGTGAGCCACCATGTGGTGGCTGGGAATTGAACTCAGGA
>JADRCD010236871.1:17876-32725 GCA_019843815.1 Montemys delectorum
GTGTGTGCGTGTGTGTGTGCTCTGTGGTAGGCATGTGGAGGTCAGCTTGTGGGAATCCAGTTCTCTCCGTCCGCCGTGTGGATCTTGGGGATTGAACTCAGGTTGTCAGTCTTTGTGGCAAGCATCCTTACCTGCTGAGTCATCTCTCGGTCCCATTGCTGCTAATTCATTTTATTTAATAATTAATTATTTTTCGCCAGGCGGTGGTGGCGCTCCCAGCACTTGGGAGGCAGAGGCAGGCAGATTTCTGAGTTTGAGGCCAGCCTGGTCTACAGAGTGAGTTCCAGGATAGCCAGGGCTACACAGAGAAACCCTATCTCGAAAAAAACAAACAAACAAAAAAATTATTTTTGTTTTTGTTTTTCAAGACAGGGTTTCTCTGTGTAGCCTTGGCTGTCCTGGAACTTGCTCTGTAGATCAGGTTAGCTGGAACTCAGGGATCCACTTGCTTCTCCCTCCTGAGTACGTGAACTAAAGGTGTGTGTCACTACTGCCTGGCTGAGTGTGCGGCACACACACACACACACACACACACACACACACATTTAAAGATTTATTTACTTATTTTATGTATGTGAGTAGATTTATCGCTCCCTTCGGACACATTATAATTCAGGGCTTCTGGAATAGAGTCAGTGTTCTTAACCTCTGAGCCTTCTCTCCAGCCCCCTAAAATTATATTTTTAAAAAATGACTTATTCATTTTATGTGTGGGTCTTTTGTCTGGATGTCTGTCTGTACGCTGTGTGGGCCATTTGGACTTACAGATGGCTATGAGCCACCACATAGTACTGGGATTTAAACCTTGGTCCTCTGGAAGAAGAGCTAGTGCTCTTAACCTCTGAACCATCTCTTCAACTTCTGGTTTTAAACTTTTTTTTTTTTTTTTTTTTTTTTTGCTTTTTTGAGACAGGGTTTCTCTGTGTAGCCCTGGCTATCCTGGAATTCACTCTGTAGACCAGGCTGGCCACGAACTCAGAAATCCGCCTGCCTCTGCCTCCCAAGTGCTGGATTAAAGGCGTGCGCCAGCACCGCCCGGCCTTGTTTTAAATTTTTAAACACATGTCAGCTATAGTGCCACAACTCAGACATTACATTTTCTTATGCTAGTCTGGAGACTTGATCTGCGTGTAATAGTTTACATTTTTACTTAAGGACACATTGTCCTAGGAAGTGTTCATTGCTATAATTAAATTACAATAGTACCACAGTAAACTTAGTTGTTTTCATGTTACTTTCTTGTCCTTTTTGAGGCCTGTAGCCTAGGCTGGTTTTGAATTTACTCTGTAGCCAAGGATGATTTTGAACTTCTGATCTAGTGCTTGGATTACAGAAGTAGGACCCCAGTTTTGGTTCTTGTGACTATGGTTTATCAAATTCGACCTGTGCTTGCTTATCTTTTTAATGACTAATTCCTAAGAATTCATTTTCTACTTTGATGTGTTTCGACTTCATACAGACTTGATATATTGTGGCTTGCTGTAGATTGTATTTCAGGTTAATAACTTGTTCTTTGAACTTTTATAGTGCCATTTAGTCTCGAGAATAGGATTATTATAAACTCTTGTTGCTCATGGCTGGGCTTCAAACTGAGGATCCCGCTCATGCCAAGCAAGCTTTCCACTACTAACCCACATTCTCAGTTGACTCGGAGGGGCTCTTTTACCAATATCTTTCTTAGCAGTTGCTTCTTTCTTTGGGAGCAGTTCTCTTTTTTTTCTACATGTATCTGAATAGTCCTTACGTGAATTCATTTTTGTGTTTTGTTTTATATTTTACTTATTCTATTCATTCATTCATTCATTCATTCGTTCATTTATTTTTAAAATTTATTTATTTTATGTATGTGTATGCACTGTAGCTGTCTTTAGACATACCAGAAGTGGGCATCATATTCCATTACAGATGTGGTTGCTGGGAATTGAACTCAGGACCTGGAAGAGCTCTAAACCTATGAGCCATCTCTCCAGCCCCCAACCCCCCCTTTTTTTTAATGTATCTGTGTGTGTGTGCATGTGAGTGCATGTGTGTGTTGGTTTTTAATCTGCATTTGTGTCTATGTACCACATGGATAGCTGGTGCCCACAGAGGCCAGAAGAGGGTATAGGATCCCCTGGAACTGGCATTATACCTGGTTGTTAGGCAACAGTAGGTGCTGGAAAGCAAACCTAGGTCCTCTGAAAGGACAGGCCATGCCCTTAACCACTGAGCCATCTCTCTAGCCCTGTTTTGTTTTTGTTTTTTTCGATACAGGGTTTCTCTGTGTAGCTCTGGCTATCCTGGAACTCACTCTGTAGACCAGGCTGGCCTCGAACTCAGAAATCTGCCTGCCTCTGCCTTCCAAGTGCTGGGATTAAAGGTGTGCGCCACCACCGCCCAGCAAATTTATTTTTTTAATCAGAAGAGTCATATGAAGCTTATGTGGGCCCTGAATTTGCTATGCATCTAAAGTCTATTAGCTCCTCATTTGCATACTGTGTCCTAAGTCTGGCTATCCTACCCAGCTCCTAAATTATTTTCCTGTAAACAAATATAATAAGCAAATTTGATTTGTAAACTAGTTAACTTTTATTAGGTGTGTGTTGTGTTTTAAATCTAGGACATTAATAATCTCTGTGGTAAACTGACAAGAGGGTGGTCTGCTTCTTGTGAGTTATTACTATAGAACAGATGTACTAGTTAAACTTTTTATCATTTTGGTTGTGCCGGGTGTGAGTGTGCAGGTCAGAGGACAGTTTTCAGGAGATGCATTTCTCTGTTTACCAGGTAGGTTATGGGGACTGGGGACTGAACTCAGGTTGTCAGGCTTGGCAGCAAGGGTCTGGCCTGGTCTTGTTAGTTTACATAAAAGTCATCTGTCCTGGTTGTGGAAGTACACACCTCCAGTCCAGCCCTCTTCTGGGCTCTGGGTACATGCAGGAAACACACACACACACACACACACACACACTGTGCTCAATAAAGCGTGTGCTTAGACTACTCATGGTCAGTGCTAACCTAAGTGAAGACACTAAATATTGTGTTTTGCTTTTGCCTGGTTACTTACTGTTATAAAATAAGATGTATTTATGACTAAGTGTCTTCTCGATGACTAAATGTGGTTGGGCTGTTGGGCTGGAGTTACAACTTAGTGGTAGATTGCTGCCCTGGCATGCCCGAGGCCCCAGGTTCAATCCCCAACACAACTTCAAAAAGGAAATATTTTATATTTTTTCATTTTTCCAAAAAAGGCTGATATGTTAGAAATTCTATTTAGTTTGAATTTTAAATCACTAGTATTATTTTATTTCGATAGAGTGTTATGTGGCCTAAATTGGTTTCATACTTTCTTTGTAGCTTAGATGACTTTGAACTTCTGCTCTTTCTACCTCTGCTTCTGAAGTGCTATGATTATAGGTGTGTACAGCCATGCCTAATTATAATTCTAAGTACTTCTGTTAAGTGCTAAAAGAAAATCCCGGATGATTTCAACTAATAAGGTATTTGTAAATATAATAAGCAAAGAGCTGTAGCAAAACAAGTCACTAGGTTAACTTATTTTTTGTGAAGTGTTGTGTGTAGTAGCTCAGACAATGACTCTGCTAGGATGGATTGTTGTAAACTGTTGGGAGGCTGAAGCATGAGGATTTGGGAGTTCCTGGTAGAGGAGTGTGTGTAACTATTATCCTCAGGAAATAGAAAAGAAAAAGGGTTAGGGCTAAGGTTGGAGCTCAGTGTACTTGATGTGAATGCTGTTTAAAGTACAAAGGGAAATATATTTTTTTAAAGATTTATTATATTATGTATTATATTTATTATAAAGTACACTGTAGCTGTCCAGAAGAGGGCGTCAGATCTCATGACAGATGGTTGTGAGCCACCATGTGGTTGCTGGGATTTGAACTCAGGAACTTCGGGAGAGCAGTCAGTGCTCTTAACCTGCTGAGCCATCTCTCCAGCCCCAAAGGGAAATATTTTCAAGTTTATTAATCAATTAATTAATTTGGAGTCAGAGTCTTTATATAGCCTTGGCTGTCCTAGAACTTACAGAGCTCTGCTTGCCTCTTCTTTCCTAGTACTGGCAATAAAGGTATTTGAGTGATGGAGCTGGGGAGCCTGAGGCAGGTGGATCTCTGAGTTCAAGGTCAGCCTGTTCTACTGAGCAAGTACCAGGACAGCCAGGGCTACAAAGAGAAACCCTGTACATACAAAAAGGCAAAACCAAACCTGGTGGTAGTGGCATACACCTTTAATCCCATCACTTGGGAGGCAGATGTCTGAGTTCAAGGCCAGCCTGGTCTATAGATCGAGTTCCAGGCTAGCAGAGAAACCCTGTCTGGCGGCTTGGGGGTGCTCGGAGGGGGTAGCAAAACCAAAGTAGGAGTGGGTGTACTTGGGAGATGACTCAGTGGTTAAGAGCACTGGCTGCCCTTCCAGAGGTCCTGAGCTCAATTTCCAGCAACCACATGGCATCTTAGAACCATCTATAATAGGATCTGATGTCTTCTTCTGCCATATAAACATGCATGCATTCAGAGCAGTCATATAAAATACATAAATTAGGTTTTTTCCTGTGTAGCCTTGGCTATCCTGGAACTCACCCAGTCTGTGGACCCTGCTGACCTCAAAGTCATTGATCCTCTGCCTCTGCCTTCTGAGTGCTGGAATTAAAGGCAAGTGCTACCATCCAACTGGCTAGTAAATCCCCTACCCCAAAAAGGTGTGTGCCACCCATGCCCAGCACATGGGACTATAGTTTTTTTATAATGGTAAATCAGTTCTCCATTTGCTCACTTACCTACCTTCCTCTCATCTTATGCCCTTGGCTAGCTTGGAATTTGCTTTGTAGGCCAGACTGATGTAGAACCCAAGAGATCTGTCTGCCTCTGGCTTCCAAGTTATGGGACTACAGGGATGTTCCACTATGTCTGGCCTGTCTTTTGCCTTTTTTTCCTTTTCATCTACGTCCCTGCCTCCTTTTCTCTGAGTGTGTCTCTGTGTAGCCCAGGTTGACCTCAGATTTACTCCATTAAATGAGCTTGAATTCCAGCCAACTGTCCCACACCTGAGCTGCAGTGCCCAGCCTTGACCTTGCTGTTGCTCTTGTAGCCCCAGTCTCCCAAGTCCTGGGATTGCTGGTATGCACCGTTAAGCACTAAGGTTCACTATGTGGGAGGATGTGGGAGGGAGGGAGGATGTTGCTGTTTTGTACTGGTTGGTCTTGAACTTCATTCATAAGCCTGGCTGGTTCTGAATTAGGATTACAGACATGCCCCTGTGCTCAGTTTTTAGTATGCCTTTTTGAAGCAGAAGTTCCCCAAAATATTAGACAGGTTTTCAGCAAGAATAACTTTCATAAAAGTGATGAATATGGAGTTATACCTTTAAAATTTATTAGTGGTTTTCTCAGGTAGGAATTGGTTGTTATAGCATCTTAAATATTAACTTAAAATACATGGGTTTGCAAGATTGCTTAAGGGGTAAAGAGGCTGGCACCAAGCCGGATGACCCTTGTTTGATCCCGGGGACCAACGTGGTAGTAGGAGAGAACTAATTCTCAAAAGCCCTCCGACTTCCACAGAAGTGCCATGCTAAATGACTTTTTAACAGTTGTCTAAATGACTGTTAATGCCTCCAGTCAGGTGCCATGAGTTCAACTGTGTGCTAATGTTGCTAGTGGCACGTCCTTTCTTTACTTGTTCTTTTGCTGGAGGACAATACTGAGGAAACTACGTACTGTAGGCATAGAGCTTGATGAGGTTGTTTATGTTTTTAAAAAGGTTCTCAGTGTGTAGCTCTGCCTGGCCTGGAACTGGCTATTTAGACTGGCCAGCCTTAAGTCCCAGGTGTGCACTATCACACTGGGCCATTGTGAAAATGAACCCCTGTGCAATGTGCACTAAAGTCAAGAAGCTGACCACTGCTAGCATCCAGCAAGTCTCCCATGGCAACTCACTTCCTCAGCTGTGTTTTGGGCTCAGTGGGTAAAGGCACTTACTGAGCAGCAATCCTTAGAACCCATGTGAAGGGGCTAGGAGAGAACCAACTCCAGAGTTGTCCTCTGACCTCCACATGAGTGAGACATCGTTTCTCCCATGAAAACATGCAATTATAATGCATAAAGATTAAACAAGAGCCTTGTGCTTATAACTGGTTTTAAGCTACAAAACAATTTAAGACCCTTTAAACTTTAATTTTGCCTCCTTAGATTGCCTATCTTATTTACCATATTTATTATGAATAGCCTTTCACTGTGAAATGAAAATTAAACAGCTGCATTTAAAAAAATGGTATGTTTTAAAAAAAGTTTGGATTAACATACATACAGATCATTGCTCTAAACCCGGTTTCTCTTCCTTTGCAGACCACCAAATCCCATTGAGTTTCTAGCATCTTATCTTTTAAAAAACAAGGCACAGTTTGAAGACCGAAATTGATTTCTTGGGAAGAGAAGAAACATTTGGTTGCTACTGTAGATTTACATGATTACGAGGCAGCTTTAATGCCGTGATTCCCCTCCCCACTCTGGAAGTCTAAGAACCTTCAGGACCACAGAACTCGATTCTGGAGTTGCAGAAGAGAGCATAATCCCTGTCTGATTTAATCACCATACTTATTTAATGAGTATCATCTGTGCAATTTTTTTCTCAGATTGTCTTTTACTTTGTTTTAAAAAAGACCTTCAAAATAAACTGTTAGGACACCTTTATTTTATAGTTGTTGTGTGTGACAGGTATTTTTGTTTCCATGAATTGCTTGTATTTTTGAATGTGGTAACTCTGCAATAATGACATAATAGCCACCATGTTGGCATTTTACGTAAATGGTCTCTTGAATTGAGCGCACTCTGCAGAGCAGCCCTTTTTCCCATTTCACAGACAAGAAGACAGACTGGGGAGGTTAAAAGCCTTGCTGAAGACAGCCCTGCCGGTAAGTGCTTCCATGGGAATTCTCCCAGTTCTCCCAATGTTCTGATAGCTGAGCAACAAGTATGCTGGCTGCTTAGGATTGTGACATCTCTGCCGGGGGCTGAAGAGGTGACATCCTAGAGGATTTGTTGCTTTCAGAGGACCCCCTCTGAGATTGGATTCTCAGCACCCCACATAGTGGCTCACCACTGTAACTCCAGTTCCAGGGCATAGGACCCCCTCTTCTGACTAGGCACACACAGCATGTACGTACATACATTCAGGCAGATCATACACATAAAATCAGAAGGAAGCAGGAAGTAGTTTTTGAGTGTATTCCTATTGTTCCCTATGAAGAAACTAAGATAGCTCACCAGCTCTGAGAAGGTTGTGATGAGAGTTAGAGAGCACTTTCACTTGGACAGTTAGCTGTTGTGTAGAGAGTGTCAAGTCTCCCCCTGGTGATGTATGGTCAGTAGTGAGGTAGGATTCTGCTGCTATCAGCATGTCTGCTGGGGTCATTAAGTAGTCCATGTGCCTTTTGTCACCTCTTAGTCATCCTGTTCAAACTAAAAGTAGCACTAAAGTTGAGAACCCTGCACTGGAAGCATACTAATCTCGTCTTCAAGTTAAAAGCCCTTGCAAAGGTTGTGTTAATAAGGCATATTTTGTAATTCCTCTTAATGGCCAGGGGGATGGTCATGCTTTTAACCCTAGCATTAGGAGGCATAGGTAGGTGGGTTTTTGAGTTCAAGGACAACAAAAGCTATATCACTTTTTTTGGGGGTAGGGTGGGAAAACATGGTCTTTACATAGCCCTGGCTGTCCTATAGATCAGGCTAGTCTTGAACTCAAAGATCCTTCTGCCTCTGCCACCCGATAAGCTGAGATTAAAGATGTATGCTACCAGGCCCTGATCAAAACCAATTTTTAGTGTAGGAAATTGTTATTTATGTTTGATACTTGTGTGATACTATAGTATATCTCCAGATACATGTATATCTGCAGATCCAGGGCCTGGAGAGATGGCTCAGCAGTTAAGAGCATTGGCTGTCCTTACAGAGGACCAGGGTTCGATTCCCAGCACTCACATGAGATCTGAAACTTCTGGACTCTGCAGGCAACTACTTCCCATCCACATGACTGCAAACGCACACATGTGCATGATGGCTAGTAAGCCCAATGGGTGGGGGAGATGGCCCAGACTGTAAACTGCTTGCTGTGGAAGAAGGCCTGCATTGAGACTCCAGTATCCATGTAATATGCTTGAGGAAGCATGGCAGTGTCTCCCATAATCCTAGTGCCAACTAGACACGGAGGATCCTAGGGGTTCACCTGGACAATCTAGTGAATCTAGTTTACAATCAGTAAACTCTAGCTGGAGTTAGAGACCTTGTCTTAAAGTGGAGAAGTAGATATGTGGTGATGGATGCCTTTAATCCAACATTTGGAAGGCAGACGCAGGTGGATCTCAGTCTAGAGCATCCAGGCCTATACAGAAGCCATCTTGAAACAAGTCAAATACAAGTTGTAATGATGGGCACTGTTGTGTCTAGGTTACTACAACAAAGATTGGATATTCTGTTTTGGAAACTATATACACAAATGTTAGGTTCTGGGACTTCCTTGTCTTTTCTATTCTGTGTGTCATAAAGACTTATTTTTTTCCTTGCCCCTATTGTGAATAACATTTATGGAATGTCAAACACAAATCACTAGTATATATAACAGATTGTCAATAATGAGATGTATATAGAATTGCTAATAAACTAGTTAGGTGAGGTGGTTGTGAAGAGATTTGGTTGCTTTCAAGAGGCTGGAGCTGGGTGTGTTTGCACTCCCAGTGCTAGGGAAGTAGTGGCAAGTGGGTTCCCAGCACCACGTTCAAGGCCAGCTTGGTCTGCATACTCATTCCTAGGCCAGTGGTGGCTATATAGGGAGAGCCTATGTCAAAAGAGCTGCTGTGGTGGTACATGCCTTCAGTCCTAGCACTCCAGAGGCAGGTGGATCTCTTTGAGGATAGCCAGGTTTACATTGGGTGTTCCATCCAGGCCAGTCAGTTACATAGTGAAACTTTGTCTTAGAAAAGAAAAAACAAAAACAAAACTAAGCATTCTAGAAATCTCTAAAAACAAGTATTTAATTACAATTTGTGTGTGTGGGGAGTATGTGCAGAGAATCGTAGGTGCCTGTGGAGGCCAGAAGAGGGCATTAGATGCCTGGAACTGGACAGGCTTGGGAGTTACCCAACATGATGCAGACTCAACTTATGTCCTTTGTAAGAACAGTGCATATTTTTTAACCACTGAGCCATTTCTCCGGTCCAAGAAGTTGTATGTTTTTCGCCATTATGGCCTTTGCTAAGTTTGGTAAGTAACACAAACTCTTGGGAGAAAGAAGCAATTTACCTTTTTCTTGCCATTGAAATGAACTGCGGAGCTTTTCTCATAACACTTGAGAACTTGGCAAAACCCCCAACCAAACAAAAAGTATACTTTAAGGAATACCGAGCTTGGCTAGGCAGCTAGACATCTACTTTGGACTTCTCCAGGATCTAGTTTAATGTGAAACTAATATATACCCAGTGTATGATTTCGGTCCCAAATACTTTTGGGGAGACGGGAAACTGTTACTCTTCCTGGTTTTGGAATCCAGCACTTCAAAGCCAAACCACTTCCTTTGTGATTCTACCCAACTTGTAAAGGAATTCTTTTGCTGCCGACACTGGAATCCTGGGATTTTATAACCGAAGGGTGACATTGGTAGTATTCCTTACCCTGCCTGGCTCCTCTTACTCATTAACTCATAATCCTAGGTACCCTCTCCCTCCCGAACATCACCCCCATTTAATACAGTAGGAAGTCACTGAGACAGTCTTTGCCACATTGCACTTATACATAAAATACAATTAGTAAATATAACTGTGTCAGAGACGTTAGGTCGTAGGGGCGAACCTGGAAAGCAAAGGTTACATTTTTTTTTTTTTTTTTAACAGGGTCGTCTCCCCACATCCTCCCACCCCAGGACGCCTCGCCCCGCGTTGTTTCTGCCAGTGAAACTTGGCGGAGCGGCCCCAGACTTGCATTCCTGGGCGATACCTCGAGGGTGGGAACCCATAAGACGCCGGGGAAGAGGGAACCCAGGCGGGACTTGGCGGGCAGGGATCGCGTGTGCGTGCTGAGAGCCAGCGGCGCACCGGGACCAGCCAGGCGGCTGGGGGAAGGGGCTCACCCCGCCTCGCGGCTGCGTCCTGCGCCCCGCGCCCTGCCCCCAGCCTCTGCTGCCGCTAAACCCCGGAGAGCGGAGCGTGCACGCTGAGCCTCCGCGGCGGGCCCGGCCGCGGCGCTGGGCATGCTCAGTGGGCCGGACCCGGTAGAGCGGCGAGTAAGGACGCGTGGGCTTCCGAGGCTCTGCCTTTCCCGGGTTCAGGCCCCGGCCCCGGGCTGTGGGGGTGGCACCGACCGCCGCCGCCTGGCCCGCGGCCTCCGGACCCCGCGTGGCGCGGGGCCCGTCCCGCTTCCGCCGTTGAGCGCGCGGCACGGCGGGCGGAGGCGCGGGGCGGGGCGGGGCCGGCGGGCGCGCGGCAGGAGGGAGGCCTGGGGGTGGGGCGGGGGCGGGGGGGGTGGGGGAGGGCGCGGAGTCACGGGGGTGGGGTCAGCCGGAGGCTCGGCAGGCCGCGCGCGGCGGGGCCCGGGGCGGCTCTCGGAAGCAGCCGGGTCGGGGCAGCGGCGGCGGCGGCGACTCCGCGGCCGCGCGGCTAGGGCGAAGCCGCCGTGGGCCCCATCTTCCGGCGGCCGGCGGAGTTTGTGGCGGTCGTTGCCGCCCTCCGCCCGGGCTGCCATCTCCTCCTCCTCCTCCTCCTCCTCCTGGGCCGGGCCGGTCCCCTCCCCGCGGCCGCCTCCTCCTGGGCTGGGCCCGCGGCGTCTCGTCCCCTCGCGGAGCCGCCGCCGCCGCCGCCGCCGCCTCCTCATTCATCCTCGTGCACCATAGGCGGCACAGGCACCAAGATGTCCAACCGAGTGGTCTGCCGGGAAGCCAGCCACGCCGGGAGCTGGTACACCGCCTCAGGTAGGGCGCAAGGCCGCCGGGGTGGTGGAGCCGGGCAGCCGGGGCCCGGCGGGCGGGGACTCGGGCGGAGGGCGGCGGGCGCGGACCGCGTGCAGAGGGAGCGGGCCGGGCCGCGCCGCCTCCCCCACCCGGCGCTCCGGCCGGCGGCCTGGCGCCCGCGGAGTTGGGCGAGGAGTTGCGGGCCGGCCGGACCCGGCCCGGGCGAGGGCGGGCTGCGCGGCTCCGAGGACGGCCTCTGCGGTGGGGAAGGACGAGTTGGCGCGGTCCTCGAGCCAGAGACCGGCCGAGGGGACCGCAGCTTTTGCCCCCACCCTTGGGGCATCCCGCGCTCCTGGAAGGAGTGACAAGCAGGCAGTACTTTTCTCCCTTTCCCTCATGTTGCTACTCCTGGTGTGGCTTGGAAGATCTGTCAGACAAGGGCCTCTCGGGGATTTATCGCTTTGTACATGGAGGCTCTGGCAGAGCTGCTGCCAGGCAGGGGCTCTGGGTGGCCTCCTAGCTCTTTTGTCAGTGTTTGCATTGTTACTGTCATTCAGGGGCAGCTGGAGATGGCATCAGCACTTTTCCTGAGCAAACCTCTTTAAGTATCCAGTGCTCAGCACCGAGTCTGTGCTGGACAACCTGCCTAGTCTAGTTTACGTTTTGAGAGGATTTTGTCTGCACCCTCTTCAAAACCATGTGCAGTGCTTTCGGTAAGAAAGGGTAGGGCCGTTTCCCTCCAGCACAACTCTCTTCACAAGGATTGTTTTCTGAGATTATTTTCAGGGGTCACATTTCTGCTTTGGTAACAAACAAAGAAAAGTTCCTCCGTGATTCCTGTTGGTCTCTAGGCCGTCTAGGCTTCTCAGCAGCCGGTCCTAACCTTCATGGTTTCCTTTGCAAGTACTAGGCTTGGAGAGTGACACGGTTCTTTTCTGAAAACGGAAAATCTGGAAGGCAGTTTTTTTTTTTTCTGAGATTGTTCTATCAGCTCCTGAAGTGCATGCACCTTGCTGGTCCACAGTGGATTTGCCCTGCTAAAAGACACAAAAGAATTACATGGTTGGGTTTGGAACTACTGCTAACAGGTAGCCATAGCTTTTGCATTAGATAAGTATGACATTTTATGGTCCTGAAGTGCTTCATAGACTTTCAGTCAGTTCTCACAACCTGAAAATGTCAGTTAAGCTGTTCTTGCACCAGTATATGGGGAAACAGAGAAATTTAGTGCTGCACCCCAGACTAGGCCTGTGGTAATATGGGAATTGAATAAACCAGGTCTCTGGCTCCTTCGTTTGCCCTTTATAATCAACACACAATTAATATTACTTATTGTTAAATAGAAGGTTCCCCCCTGTATGTTTTGGAGAATTAGTCATATTTTTCATATTCATGGCTGTCTTTTGGCATTTACTTATTGTGTTCCTATGCATTTGTTACAGATGTTTTAAGCTTTTGTTGTAGCTTGCATTGGAATGTGGGCAAATGTTCTAGAGAAGTTTTAGATTGTTAGACATATATATAGGTAGTAAAATTGGGCACAGTTCACACTTTTGGTCTTAGAATTCCTTAGAGTTTACATACAAGATGTAGCCTGATGTAGTCTGCTCAAAAAATCCTGACTGTAGAGAGTTATTGCTAACTGAGCATGGACTATCTCCTTAAAAGTGTTGATGTAGGTAATTATTATATGCTTCCCTAAAATCCCGGTGAATTAAATAATACCTTACTGGAATTCAGGTGTATGAGACCTCTCCCCTCCTCCCCCAGGGTTTCTCTGTGTTGCCCTGGCTGTACAGGAACTCCCTTGAACTCACAGGGATCCACCTAGCTCTACCTCCCAGTGCTGGGATCAAAGGCATGTGCCACCACTTCCTGGCCAGTCTTTATTTGACTGATACTAAGGGAGTTAGGGTAAACTTAAAGCAGTTTAGGTTTAGAAGAATGAAGCAAGCTTAGAGGTGCAGGGTAAAGCTGGTCTGGTAACTGTGTCTGTGGGCTGTGATAGTGTATCGATGTTGAAATCATGGCCTACTAGTGGGACTGTTTATTTGTGTTGTGCTATGGCTTCTTTAGACACTAGTCAGTAAAAAACTGAGGAATAAGAAAGATGTGTCTGTTGATTGTCATTTTGTGTCTTTTCCCTTGTTTAGGTTGCACACATAGAAAGTATTCAGTTATTGAAAGAAATAAAGGTAAAGCCACATTGACTTGCATTAACTAGCTATTTCAGTAAGAAAAAACTGTCCATTTATATTACATGCACTCATACACATGCCTTTTTCTTATTTTCCCCTTCTTATATGTCGCTAGATCCATTGGCTGAGGATGGTATAAACTTCTGCTTTTCCTCAAGGAATTTAGAGTTTATTTGAAGTAAATTCTAACTTCAGAGAAGCAATTAAATATCTGTTAGGTTGAGATAGTACATTACATGTTCTGAGGAGGGTGGAGTCATGTACAAGTAGGATTTCAGTTGTGCTCTGAAGGAAGGATACTTAGTCAAGTTTGGAACAGGAGGAAAGAACACACAAACAGGGGCACGAAAGTGTAAGTAATTCAACTTAGTGAGATTGGTCAGTTCTTGTGGGTGTAGCCTGGATTGTAGATGGAGCTGGAAATGCCTATGGATTCAGTATTGGACTATAGGGACTGGACTTACTCAGCAAGGTGCACTGATGGAGGTTTTAGACTTGGGTATTAATAGGATGCAAGTAATGTTTTAGGAAACTTAATCTCATAGGAGGTTAATCTCCATTTCCTTCCCAGTGTGTAACAAGGGTGAGCAGGCTATGGCTCAGATCCCACGCACACCCTGTAAACATTAAGAAAAAAAAATTCATTAACTAAATTTTGTTTTAAAAAAGATTATTATTTTAGTTATCTGTGTGTGCGGGGGGTGGTGGTGGTGCTGTTTCCCCGTGAGTGCAGGTACCCTCTGAAGCTAGATGGATTGGTGTGTGTGTGTGTGTGTGTGTGTGTGTGTGTGTGTGTGAGAGAGAGAGAGAGAGAGAGAGAGAGAGAGAGAGAGAGAGAGGGAGGTGCTGTGTGCACATGAGTGTAGGCACCCTCTGAAGCTAGAGGAATTGGGTCCCACCCTGGAACTGGGTGTTTTAATTTTTTTTTTTTCCTGAGACAGGGTTTCTCTGTGTAGCCCTGGCTGTCCTGGAATTCACTCTGTAGACCAAGCTGGCCTCGAACTCAGAAATCCACCTGCCTCTGCCTCCCAAGTGCTGGGATTAAAGGCGTGTGCTACCACTGCCTGGAGGGTATTTTAATTTTTAAGTGGTTGCTTAAAAAACAAAAAGAAAAAAGCCAGGTGTGACACAGGCAGGTGTGTTTGTCAATTCTAGGTCAGCTGGTCTAATACTGAGTTCCTGGAAAGCCTGGGTGTCTGTGTAGTGTTAGTTGTCCTGGAACTTGCTATGTAGACCAGGCACAGAGAAACTCTGTCTCAAAAAACAAAGAGTAAAATTAAAATTGTATATGGATCATACTTACTCTTTGGCCCTTTGTATAAAAAGAATCTGCTAACCAGGGAGCTTAGTGACTAGTGTGACCAGTGTGTTGTGTGTGTGTAAACAATTTTGGTTTTTTTTAAACAAGGTCTTGCTCTGTAACTTTGGTTGGCCTGGAACTCATAGAAATTCTCCCATCAGTGTTGGGGTTAAAGGCAACAGTAATTTGTACAGTTTTTCTCCAGATTAGGTATGGCTTTTTTTTTTTTTATTTAAAAAAGGTTTTTTTTTTTTTTTTTGTTTTTTTTTTTTTTTGTTTTTTTATGGTTTTTGGAGACAGGGTTTCGCTGTCCTGGAACTCACTCGTAGACTAGGCTGGCCTTGAACTCAGAAATCCGCCTGCCTCTGCCTCCCAAGTGCTGGGATTAAAGGCGTGAGCCACCACTGCCCGGCTTAA
>JADRCD010236871.1:34530-50696 GCA_019843815.1 Montemys delectorum
CTGGCCAGGGTAGGGGTGATGGGGTGCACACTGGTAGTGAAGCTCTAGCAGACACAGGAAAAGCCTCGCCACGCCTTCTAGCCATTCTAGGCTTGCAGAGAAGGCTTTAAGTCTCTTGGCTCACAGCACTTCTCTGAACACCATACCCCACTTTGGGACATGACTACCAGCCTCTTTGGACTTCAAACCCAGCTTTGGACACTGCTTTAGCTAGTGAGTCCTTGTCCTCATTGTGCCCCGGGCATGGCAGAAGCGAAACAGTGACTGTGGCGGTTGGTGTTGTAGGTAAGGGAGAGAAGGCCTTCCTAGGAAGGGTCAGGGATGCCGCAGGGGTGAGGCCACCAGCCCAGGGAGAGGGCAAGGAGGCTCATAAGTGCTCAGTGAGTCACAACTCAAGCTCAGCACTTCTGTCTGTCTCAGGCCCTGACCCTGCTTCTAACTTAGGAGACAGCTCTGCCTTTGAGGGTGGGGTAAAGACTCTGGGACCAAACTTGGGGCCTACTTGGAGGCCTGGTAGGGCTTGGATCATCTGAAAGCCATCACCACAGGCTGAAGACTAGACTTAAGTCAGGGTAATGCCAGAAGGACAAAGGGCATTCTTCACAAATGCTCCGACACTGATGTACTTCATTGGAATTCTTTAGCTTAACTTCACATTTGTGAGGTAAATTCATTCACATTACTGTATTAAGTGAATATGCCTTGTTTTATCCATTTTTATTACTGATGGACATTTCATTTTTAGTAGTTTTTCTTTTGTGGAAAAGAAAACTTTTATACTAGGATATTTGTTTTAGATGGATGTATTTGTGACTTTTCCTGGTTATATAATTGAGAGAAGAATTATTAGGCTATGGTATATGTATATTAAGTTTTAGTTGAAGTGGAAACTTCTGGTTTCTTTGGAAAGTCAGTTGTGTTGATAGTGTTTTGCTGGGGCAAACACTCCGAGTGTTTTCCTGAAGCAGACACAGATGAAGGGATGGATGTTCTGCTAAAGTAGGCAGGGAAAGGACATGTGATTAGAGATTCTTTGCTGACAACACACATGTATTGATTTGCCTTACATGCTTTGTAGAGCTCCATTTGTCGAGAATCCATAGAGAGAAATGCACCAAAAAACCTCTTGCTGTGGCTTTTTGCCACTTCTGCGGACTTGGGCTGGTTAGCAGAGTGCTATCAGCTGAGACATCACTGTGGAGTTTTGCTAAGACAGAGTCATATGCTGAGGCAAGACACATGGTGAAGCAAGACCCATGTGTTGTCACTCACCAGTGTTGTGATTATAAAAAGAGAAATATAAGAATATCTTCTGTGGGGCTGTGGGGGAAGGGGGTGCCCCAGCGGGCCCATGCCAAGGCATCCCTTCCCCCTGAGAGACCAGCTACACGATAGTATAGTATAGTATAGTATAGAGTTTATTCAGGGCATGGGGAGGGGAGTTAAGAGAATAATGGAGGTAGAGAGAATGACAGAGAGAAGGAGAGAATAGAGAAGTAGAGGCCAGCCATGACCACGTGCGGGGGTGGGGTGGGGGGGGAGGAGGGGAATGGGAAGAGAAGGGGAGCAAGGGGGCAAGATTCAAGGGAGAGAAGCAGGAGTAAGAGAATAAGAGAGAGAGGAGGGGACAAGCAGCCCCTTTTATAGTGGGCCAGGCCTACTGGCTGTTGCCAGGTAACTGTGGAGGTGGAGTCCAGATAGTACCAAACCAACACCATGGAATATAAATGTTTGAAGGGAGTATAAATAGGACCCGACAGACAAGGACAGGGGCTTGGCTTGGCTTGCTTGCATAGCTAGCTTTACAACGCTTCTTGGTCTTGTTCCTGGTCTTGTGTCTTCGCTGATCTCTACTTCACTGAGAGAGGCACAGCCTAGAACTTCTGGTATCCCTGGGCCCTCCTGCTGACTCATGCTGAGGCCTAGCTGTCTCTGCTAGGTTGTGCCACCACTGCTGATTTGCTTTTCCAACACTACTGAACTGGACTGCTGGTGCATCTGTGGCAGTGTTTGCAAGTGGATTGAGGTGCTGCTTACCTGTGAACTGAACTGTTGATTTCCTGACAGTGCAGATGGGATTTGCTCTAAAGAGCGATTTCTAAACAGGTCCACTTTCCCCCTCCCCCCTCGTATCCTAATAACTGTTCTTTTTCACTACCTCTGGTGGGTGGTGGGCTAGAAGGGAGGTTAAAGCATTTAAAAACCATCATTAAAAGTAGGTCTTTGAAAAATTCAAAACTACATTTAGTAGATACTTCTGAAGCAAATTTGTACTCCTGTCAGTTTTACATAAGTTTGTTTTTCTAGATGATTGTTAACAATGCTAGCTAGTTTAATGTCAACTTGACACAGGCTAGAATCATTGGAGAGATGAGAACCTCAATTGAAAAAGCCTCCTTGAGATTTCACCATAGATATAGATGTAAATTACAACAAAATAAAAATAAAAATATCTTTGAGGGTCAGAGAGAGGGATTGATGGTTAAGAACATTTGTCGGTTTTCAGAGTACCTGGATTTGATTCACAGCACCCACATGGTGGCTTATAACCATTTGCAACTTCAATTCCTGGGGACCCATTGTCTTCTGGCCTCTGTGACATTAGACATGCATATGATTTGTATAGAGATGCATGTAAACAAAACACCCGTACACATAAATAAAAATAAAAGTAATAAATGCCTTTGGGGCTAGACAGGTGGCTCAGTGGTTAAGAACACTCATTGCTCTTCTAAAGGACCATGGTTTGGTTCCTAGCATCCACTTGATGTCTTATAATCATTTGTAACTCTACTCCTAGGGGATCTAATATCCTCTTTTGGCCTTTGCAGACATCAGGCACACACTCAGTGCACTTGTACGAGTAAAAAAAAAAAAATCTTTAAAAAGAAGTTTTTGGCTGGGTGGTGGTGGTGCTGCACACCTTTAATCCCAGCACTTGGGAGGCAGAGGCAGGCGGATTTCTGAGGCCAGCCTGGTCTACAGAGTGAGTTCTAGGACAGCCAGGGCTACACAGAGAAACCCTGTCTTGGAAAAAAAAAAAAAAAAAAAGAAGTCGTCTTCCTGGGGCTAGAGAGCTGGCTCAGCAGTTAAGAGCACAGACTGTTAAATCTTCTCTTTCTCCCCTACAGGGTTCTTCTGTGTAGCCCTTCTTGTTGCTAGGACTAAAGGTGTGTGCTACCACCTCTGCCTGGCATCATAGACTTCTTCTTCTTTTTTTTTTATTTATTAAAGATTTATTTATTATATGATGAGTACACTGTGGCTGTCTTCAGACACCCCAGAAGAGGGCATCAGATATCATTACGGATGGTTGTGAGCTACCATGTGGTTGTTGGGATTTGAACTCAGGACCTCTGGAATAGCAGTAAGTGCTCTTACCTGCTGAGCTGTCTCTCCAGCCCCCATAGACTTCTTTTGAGGACAGAGTTAGTTCCCATATTGGGTGGCTGGCCCACAACCATGTGTAACTCTAGATCCAGGGGATTTGACTACTGGTCTTCCCAAGAAAATTAAAAATGATGAAAAAATAATGAAATAATCTTAAAAAAACATCCTTAGATTTTTCCCACAGGTACACTACATGCATATGCCTTGAATCTCTAGTTTACAAAGTTATTGTGCCAAGTTGCAATTATTTCCATTTATAGATGTGACTCAGAAAGTGAGTGACTTGTTCAAGGTGTAATAAGTAAGTGGAGGAGCCGGTTTGACTTTAAAGCTTAAGGTTAGCACTGAATGTTGTTGTTGAGCTCTGCTGCCCTTGAAACTGAACAACTTTTGTTCCATTTCAGATATTCCCACAGTACGTTGTGGGCACCTAACTCATACTTGTGTATCATTTATGGCTTATAAAACATGCTTAAATGTTAAAGAATTTAACAATATTCTTATTAAGCGTAGGACAGTTAAGACAGGTCTTTATCACACCTGTTCTGCCATTTTGTAGCTGAAGACTTGGAGGAGACATCATTTTATGAGTCACTTTTCTTAGAAGAACCTGAGCTTAGAAGTTTGAACTATTTGGAACCATTAAGCATCTTTAGAATTGTAGATTTTCTTTAAAGTATCTTTTTTTTTTTTTTTTGGTTTTTTGAGGCAGGGTTTCTCTGTGTAGCCCTGGCTGACCTGGAACTCACTCTGTAGACCAGGCTGGCCTCGACCTCAGAAATCCGCCTGTTTCTGCCTCCCAAGTGCTGGGATTATAAAGTATCTTTATAACTGTAAAGTAAATATATTGAATTACAAAATATCAAAGGTGGGAGAGGATATAAAAGCATGCCATATTTGCTGAATGTTATTCAAAATTAAAAAATATTTATAGCACCACAGATTGAGTTGGGATCAGATGACAACTTGAAGTAAGAGTTGGTTCTCTCACTCTGTGAATTCTGAGGATTGGACTGGTGGGCAGCAAGCACCTTTACCAGCTGAGCCATCTTTCTGACCGTCCCAATCCCAGCTTTCCCTCTTTTGAGATAGGGTCTTCGACTGACAGTGTAGTTGAGGATGACTTTGAACTTCTGATTCTCCATGTCCGCTGGGATAGGGATTACAGGTATGGACCACCACACTTGTTTATGAGGTGCTGGGGTGTGATTTATAGGCAAGCTGTCTTTATCAGCTGAGCTAAACCTCTAATTGACTTTTTTAAAGATGAGTTCTAGATTTTCAATTTAGAGTACTAGATTTTGATTGACACTAACAGAATTTTATTTTTATTTTTTATTTATTTATTTTTTAAGCAGGGTCTTATGTAATTCAGTCTGGTCTCATACTTACTATGTAGCAGAAGATGACCTTGGAGTACTGTCCTCCTTCCCATGCTAGGATTACAGGCTTGCACCACCACCTCCAGTTTCCAATTTTTATGGTACTTGGGATCTTGCCCAGGGCTTTTGGCTTGCTAGGCAACCAGTCTACCAACCATTGTATCTTCAGCTCTCTTGTTACATTTTGTATGTCTTTTCCTTTTTTTCTAAGGGGAGGTTGTGCCACCACACACAGTCCCAGGTGTGTGGATATAATTTGAAGGAAGAATTGGAATTGGCTTACATACTTGGAGTGCTCTTGAGAAAGAGGCCATGGGTATCTGTCTCTTCAGGGTTATCATTGAGCAGTTTCAGTGATGGAGTTGCTGTCATCTTAAAGAGAGAAGACCAATTGAAGAGGCACAAATTTGGAGAAAGAAGGTCAGGAACTCCATTTTGGTATGTTTGAGATATTTGCTGTCCAATCCAGTAGTATGAGTTTGAGTTTAGAAGAAGGTGTACAATTGGGATTTTTTTTTTTTTTTTTTTTTTTTTTTTAAAGACAGGGTTTCCCTGTGTAGCCCTGGCTGTTTTGGATCTAGTTCTCTAGACCAGACCAACCTGGAACTTACAGAGATCCATCTGGCTGGTGTGCGCTACCACCACCTGGCACAATTGGGAATTATTGATGGTAAAATTGAATATCTGTCTGGATAAGGATAAAGTCACCATTAGAGTGAATGTGATTAGAGAAGAAGAGTGTCAGTGACTGGACCTTAGAACATTTCCTACGGGTAGAGGCTTACGGAGGGAAATACTGTAAAGAGACAACAGATGTCCTGATGCCAAGCACAGAAAATGCTCTGTTGTAGAGTGCTTTCCTAGCATGTGTGAGGCCTCGGATTCAATCCTAAGTACCATTAAAATACAAAACAAGGGGCAGGAATCATGGGTAGTAGTTAAGAACACTGGCTCTTCTTCCAGAGGGCCTGGTTTCAGTTCCCAGCATTCATATGGCAGCTTAAAACTGATTCGTCCCAGGGGATCCAGTGCCCTCTTGGCTTCCACAGGCATTCTACAAATGTGGTGCATAGACACACATTTAGGAAAATGCTAATTAAATAAATCATTTTACTTAATTAAAATAAAAATAAATGAAAACCATAAACTAATCACCAATAGTTCATGTAGGTTTACCATGTAGGTGCTTTTTGGATACAATTCTAGTCTAAGTTTCTCTGGTCTTAGTTATTTCTTGCGTCACTGGCAGAGCTTCCTAGTGGTTGCTCAGTTTCCATTTTCTTCTTCACATAGATGCAGAGAGATTTTTAAAAAATATAACTTATGCCAGGCCCTGGTGGTGCACACCTTTAATCCCAGTACTTGGGGGGCAGGGGTGGTGGTGGAGGTATTTCTGTGAGTTTAAGACCAACCTGGTCTACAGATAGAGTTCTGGGGTAACCAAGGCTACATGGAGAAACCCTGTCTGAAAAACCAAAACCAACCCAACCCAAACAAACAAACAAAACAACAAAAAACCCAAACAGATAAAAATGAAAATCTGTTTCATGAGTACTAGGTGTGCATGTGGTACACATACATACTTGGAGGCAAAACACTCATACATGTAGGAGATACATTAATATAAAATAACTCTTTAAAAATTAAAATATAAATCAGGTAATATTTTCTTAAAATTACGTTAGAACTTCTTGCCAAAGATGCAGGGGCTTCAGCCCTGTGGTCTCCACTTATCTCTGACTTCAGATCATACCACTCTTTCTTCTGTTTGCTGTTCTCAGCCATTCTGACCTCCAAGTTGTTCCCTAAATCAGTTAAACTTATTTTTGTTTTAGGGCTTTTGCTTGCACTTCATAAGATTGGCTAATTCTGTTTGATGATCAAGGAAAGGAAATTTTTATTGATTCCTGTATTTTGTTATAGCTTGAAGGAAAAATAGGAAGGAATGTTAAGAAACGAGAAAATAGATTTTCTTACTGTGTTCTGAGATTTATGGTCAAATAAATTTAGGAAATGCTGCATTTTTTTTTTTTTTTCTTGAGCCCTGATGACTTGTAGTAGACTCATTTATGGCTCATTTCATAACCCGTTTCAGTGAACCTTTCATATTCTTTGTATGTTTTCTTTAATTGTGTGGTTGGATGTTCCCTTTATAAAGTTGGATTGTTGCATTTAAATCCACAATTCTGTTGATCTTCTTTTTTGACTCTCTCTAACTATTCTCCAAAGCCCTGCTGAAATTCAATATAATTGGGAATCATTCTGCTGCCCTTTGGCTTCACCCCTTGCTATTCCATGTGGCTGTTTTCTAGAGTGCTTGCCTCTTACCTGGCAAGGTATGCCCTGCTTAGTTTCTGAGATAAGATGGGAGTGGGTGTGCTCAGGTGGGATGTAGGGCCTGTTAACAGCTCAGGTTTCTAAGGTTAACACTTACATACTTATTCTGTGTTTCTTTTCTGTGTTAAAACACTCTGAGCAGAAGCAGCTTAGGAGAGGGGAGAGTTTTTTTGGCTTGTATTTCCAGGACTCCGTTGAGGCAAGTCAGGGCAGGAACTTGTATAGATGGAGAAATGCTGCTTGCTGGCTTGCTCTCTGGGTTCTCACAGATTTATGTTTAGGTAGTTTTCTTATTCACTCCAAGACTCCCTGCCTAGGGTTTATTTAATCTCACATTGTAGGTAACAGTCATCACTGAGCACTGTCAGGGCAGAGGAACTCAAGGCATCAACTATAGCAGACATGAGGAATACTGCTTACTGATTTGCATTCCATGGCTTGCTCAGTTTGCTTGCTTTTAGAACCAAGGACCAGGAATGGCACATCAACCATCATGGTCTGCACCCTCCTGTATCAATTAGTAATCAAGACAGTCCCCCACAGACCTGCCCATAGGCTACTTTGTTCTAGACAATTCTTCAGTTGAGGCTTCTTTCAGATGACTCCAGGCTGTTAAGTTGACAATTATGGCTGGCCAGAACAATGATGTATGTTTTTCTGTCTATAGGGTCAGTAGAATGTGATGATTGGCTAGGACCCATAGAATTCAGAGAACCTGTTATACTTAAGTATATAATGTATTACACAGAAAAGATACAGATTAAAATTAGCAAAAAGAACAGGTGGTGTTGAAGAGAAACAGATGGATGGACTGCTATCCTTTCCTGTACTGTGTCATGTGATATGTATGGAGTATTGCCGTCTAGGAAAGCTCATCTAGATGTTGGGATGATTCTTAGGATTCACTCAGGTAGGTGGGGCTCATCTACAGGAAGGAGGTGAGCAAGTCATTTACCATCTAACCTCCACCTCCCAGAGGGTGACACAGTATGTCTCAGGATATCTTCAAAATAAAAATGTGTTGACTGTAAATCACACTGATAGCAAAAATAGTTGATTAAGGCCCTAGATATAAAATATACTTTTTCTTTTTTAAAATTTGGTGAAGTATATGTAATTAGCTTTTATCGTTGTGATAGTACCTGAGTGTATAATTCTGTGGTGTGTAGTATATGTGCAGTGTTTACAGCCATCACCATCATTCTCCACAATGCTTTTCCTTCCTCAAGTGAAAGTCACAGCCCTTTAGATAGGGACTGCCTGTTCTCCCCAACCCCAGGAACTATTCTTTTTTGTTTGGTTTATTTCATTTAGTACAATGCTTTCAAAGTTTACCCATAATTTAGCACAACTAGAAACTCTATACACTTAAATTTCCTTTTTTTTTTTTTTTTTTTTTTTTTGAGACAGGGTTTCTCTGTTCTCACTAAGTAGACCAGGTTGGCCTCGAACTCAGAAATCCATCTGCCTCTGCCTCTGTCTCTTCCTCCCAAGTTTTGAGGTTAATGGTGTGCGCCACCATTGCCAGGCTAACTGGAATTTTTTAAAAAGTATGGAGATTCTTTACTGGAGAATGGGCAGCTTACCACTGGTGGCTATGTCATTGAAGAAAGTGACTCCTTTATCCCAGCAATCACTAATTGTCAATGAGTCCTTTCCTCATCCATGATGAGAGGTTGACTGCTCCCACTGAATACAGTTAATTGTAGTTGCTGTAAGTTCCTGAGTACTATGGCCATGTCATGTCCAGAACACAGTGCTTCATATCACTGTCACCATTTTCTGCCTTAGTTCTTTATGTTGCAGCTTCCTTTTGTGGTGTTTCCTGAACCTACAGGTGTCGTGTTTAGGACCAGGCACTCAGCCGTCACTTATTCCTCAGAGGATGTCTACTTGGTATTTTTGAGAAAGTCCCTCACTGGATCCCCCAGGGGTCCCCCTGCTTTTGCCTTCCTATAACTAGGGCTACAAGTGTGTCCCCCTATGTTTTTGTTGTTGTTCACTTGTTTAATTCTCTCCAACATTATGTTTTGGGGTTTGTTTTAACTGTCTCTTAATATTATGAGTTCTTTCTATCCAGGATAGTAATAGTGTCCATGACTTGCAGCCTCTGAACAGTGGAGATTATTCTTTTACAGAAGTTGTTCTTTGTTTTGCTTTGTGAAATGCCACACCTTAAAAAACATTTTCTGTGTAAGGGTGATCCTTTTTTGACATAAAGTCTCATCACATATGGTCTGCTTGTTGTATTGGGTCCCCTGGTGGGTTGGGAACTGCCTGGTGTGAGTGCGGGAAATGAGCATAGTTTGTCTGGAAGAAGAGGAAGGACTATTAGCTTCTGAACCCCTTCCAGCCTCCTGGTTTGTCTTAGTTCTCACTGTGTTGCTGCCTAGCCTAGACCTTGCTGTGTAGTGCAGGCTTGTACTTACAGTGATCCTCTTGCCTTAGACTCCTGAGTTGTAGGACAGACATAGGCAAACATTCCTGACTAAGAAATTTGTGATGTTCAGTAATTTTTTTTCATGGCTTCTCTGTGAATTGGTCTCATTATGTGCTTCTGGCTTGCTTCCCAGTATCTGCTTCTATTTGTTTCATTAATTCACTTTTTACATTTCCTTCTTTTATCCATTTTGAGTTTATGATAATGAAATTTGAGATATGAGCCTACTTTATTGCCTTTACTATATCTCTTTTATATTCTATTTTTTAATATAACATGAAAAATTAGCTTTATGATTATATTGAATTTTAGTGTTTTGTGTCTTCCTGCAGACAACCTATTTGATTTCATTGACTTATTCTTGGGTCTGTTAATACAGTTTTTATTATAGTAGTTTTAGATTCTCTTCTGTTTATCTTCTGTTTTAGGAGTTTCTTGGCTATTTATTTCATATGGGATTTTCAGATGTATAATACCATGTGTAGTTATTCTTAGTTTACTTTTTATGAGCTTAATTATTGCTTGTTTATTTTACATATAGATTTTGAATTAGGCTTTGTACTTAGTAAAACCATAATGAAAGTACTGTTGATATATGTATATATGCATGTGAGTGTGTGTATTCATATGTGCATTGGTATTTTGCCTTCATGTGTGTCTGTGTGAGAGTATCAGGTCTCATGGAAATGGAGATACAGACAGTTGTGGGCTGCCATGTGGGCGCTGGGTTGTCTGCATGAGCAGTTGGTGGTCTCAACTGCAGAGCCATCTCTCCAGCCCTTGTTGATAGTTTATTTTACTTATATCTTACTAAGCTTATAAATAAACTTTTTTTTTGAATTTTTTTCATTTTTCTAGAAATTTGGTTTTCTGAACAACTTTTTTTTTCAGTGCTCATGATTAAAACTGTGGCTTTAGGCTTGCTAGATAAGCACTCTCACTCAGCCAGATTGCCAGCCAGCCTTTCAGTATTGCTTATTTACATGGTCAGATTTCTTCATTAGGTTTTCTTATTGTCACATGCATGCATAGAAGCTTTTTGTATGTATCAAACTTTACTAACTTTTATTTTTAATATTTTAGTTGGGTGATGGTAGTGCATGCCCTTAATCCTGGCACTTGGGGGCAGAGGAAGGTAGATCTCTGAGTTCCAGCACAGCCAGGGTTACACAGAGAAACCTTGTCTCAAAAAAACAAACAGAAGGCTGACGAGATGGCTCAGTGGGTAAGAGCACTGACTCCTCTTCTGAAGGTCCTGAGTTCAAATCCCAGCAACCACGTAGTGGCTCGCAACCACCTGTAATGAGATCTGACGCCCTCTTCTGGTGAGTCTGAAGACAGCTACAGTGTACTTTTGTATAATAATAAATAAATCTTTAAAAAACCAAACAAACAAACAGAAAACAACATTTTGGTTGATTCTGTTACTTTTCTAGGAATATAGTCATATTTGCATTTAGTGATAATTTTACCTATTTACCAAGATTTTTACCTTCAGTTTTTAATTTTTTTCTTCTCTAGTGGTGTTGGATAGTACCCACCAGGAGAGTAATGTTTAACAGTGATAGTGATGTTAATGAAATTGCTTCTGTGTTTATCTGTTGTGCATAACAGGGCTTTTGTTTATATAGATTGTATAGCAGGTCTTTTTAAAATTTATTATATTTAGTATGCATGTGTCTCTCTCTCTCTCTCTCTCTCTCTCTCTCTCTCTCTCTCTCTCTCTGTGTGTGTGTGTGTGTGTGTGTGTGTGTGTGTGTGTGTAAGTGCCTTTGTGGAGCTCAGAGGTCATCTTGCAAGAATTTTTTTTTCTTCTTCTACTATGGAAGTCCCAGGGTTTGAACTTATATCAAAAGCCCAGCCCTATGTATAACCTTCTTTGATTCTATACTTGATTTAGGGGACAGATGGACAGACATGCATAAAACAAACACACACACACACACACACACACACACACACACACACACACACAGAGCCATACTTTTATGCCAGAGATAGTAACTTACAGTGTACCTTCAGGCTTTTTATTTGGTTTTATTTTGTTTTTTGTTTTTGTTCTCAAGACAAGGTTTCTCTGTATAGCTCTAGCTGTCCTAGAACTCTCCATGTAGACCAGGCTGGCCTCAAATTTACAGAGGTCTGCCTGCTTCTGCCTCCTGAGCGCTGGGATTCAGATGTACCACTACCACTTGGGAGGCCTGAGTTTTATTTTTAGGGGAGCTTGTTTTCTCTCTCCCTGCTATTCCCTCCCTCTGGAGCCAGAATGAACAGCAAGGCTCAGTGCTTACACCAAGCCAGTGCTTCTCAACCTGTGGGTCAAATCATTACCTTATGATTCATAACTAGCAAATTTACAGTTAGGAAGTAGCAGCATAATAATTTTATGGTTGGGGGTCACCACAACATGAACTGTATAAAAAGGTCACAGCATTAGGAAGGTTGAAAACCAGTGCTCTCAGCAGTGATAAAGATCTTCTGTAGTGTGCTTTTCATCATTAGTGAAATTAAAAATTTTAAGTGTTTTCTAAAGGCTCAGATTGCTAATTTTTTTGCAGGCTGTATTATATATGTCTTTGCAACTACTCAGTTCTGTCTTTGCATTTTGAAAGTAGTTGTGGTTATTATGTAAATGGATAGATAGCAGTTTTTAAATAAAACTTCATTTATAAAAAATATGTAGTGAAAATTTTGGAACTATAGTTTCTTTAAGAAAAAAACAGAAATATTATGGGAATATGTTTTTATTTTAATCCCAGGTATGGGATATGGGGCTATTTCAGATTGTCCACAGCAGCTATGATTTTGCCTTGTGCTCTAGCAGGGTTTTGATATTGCCAGTGGCAATTGTGTGCTGTTTGGAATCTTGGGGACTTTTTAGAATGTGTGTGTGTGTGTGTGTGTGTGTGTGTGTGTGTGCGCGCGCGTATATGTGTGTGTGTGTGTGTGTGCGTATGTATATATATATATGTATATATATGTGTGTATGTGTATGTGTGTATCCATATGTATATATGTGCATGCCTCGGGAGGGTTGTTGGTTGGTTGCTGTTAAGTAGTCCTATGCACAGAAGAAATAAGAAATTAGATATTCTGAAGGCAAAGAAAGATCAAGCTTACCCTGAGGAACTCGATGCCCTAAATCAGCAGGAAGTAGTCTAATGATAATGTTGCTCCCTTTCCCCTTCTATCTATTTTTCTTTCCTATCTAGTGTTATGAGGTTGAAAGGATGGAAGAAAAAGGGGTAGAGAAGGTTGGAATAAAGAATGTGCAAAGTAGCAAAAGACCAGTTACAAAAAGATACAGCAATAACTCTGTTAGATAGCATGGAATGCTAGTCATTATGGAAGGAAATAATACACTTTAATATTAGATTATTAAAAAAGGTGACAGAAGTTATTTAAGAATTGTATTAGCTGCTGCTTCATTTGAAATTGATGTAGTTAGAGATTTATTTGTGACTGAAGGCATAGTATACTTTTTCTTTTTAGTCAGTGCTTAGGAATATAACACAGGGCCTGGTCTTGTCCTACAAGTGCTCTCTACTACTTAGCCTTAGGTACAACTTTGAAAAGCAGAAGAGTTAACAAAATAACTTCTGGTCTTACTGTTGTGTGTCTAACCAGTAATTGCTTACTTTATCCCTGTTTTGAGCTTATCATGACTGATTTATGATATACTTTCTTTGGGCTGGGGATGTGGTTCAGTCTTTAGAGTGCTTGCATAGCATACATGAGGACCTGGATTTGATTTCCAGCACCACATAAAACCAGGCATGTAGGTCCAGTGTTTGGGAGGTAGAAATGGGAGAATCAGAAGTTCTCTTCAACCATAGAGTTTGAGGCCAGCCTTTGATACATGAGGTCCTGGATCAGATAACAGAATAAAATATTCCCCCTTTTGCCTTTATCTGATTGACTATAGTCTTTTTCTTCTGTTAAAGTTGCCAGCAATGCTGTTCTGCATCAGATTTGATAAAAGGGGAAGATTTGTGCTTTTTGTGTTTCTGAAACCAGAATAAAATATAAAAGTTGAAAGTGTATTCGAGGGGCTGGAGAGTTGGCTCAGTAGTTAAGAGCACTGGCTACTGTTCCAGAGGACCCTGGTTCAATTCCCAGAATCCTCATGATGACTCACAGCATCTGTAATTACAGTTCTGGGGGATCTGATATCTATTTCTGTCCTCTAGAAGCACGAGGCATACACATGGTATACAGACATACACACAGGTACAATAACCAGACCCATAAAATAAAATAAAAATTAAAGAAAAAAAACTTTCTTATTATGTCTTAATATTGATTTAGGATTAATTTACAGATCAAATGGAAAATATTGAATGAATTGATGTATAAATGCTTTTTGGTACTCATTGAGAAGTCCTGTTCTTTTTGTGTGTGTGCACATATATAGATCTGTGATTGTGTGTATGTAGGTCAAGAGGTCATCTTAAGTGTTGTTCCTTAGGATCTGTTTCCCCCCTCCCCCCCCATTTTGGCACCTGGAGCTCATTGATTAGAATACACTTACAGATTAGCCACCCTCGGGAATCTGCTTGTCTTTCCTTTTCCAGTTACAGCATCACAAAGTCCATTGCCAGCTGTGGATAGAACGTAGGTCCTCTTAAGTGTGCGATAAGCACTTTATTCACTGAGACATTTTGCCAGTGTACCCCCTTCCCCATCTCATTTGTATACCCTCTCTGTGTTTTCTTTTATACGCAGGTGATTGATTTTGTAGATTAAGTCTCTGTGCAGTATTTACGTGTTTCCAAGTGTATGTGAGCATGTCATTATTTCCTCTCTCCCAGCACATGGTAAACTCATGCAGCTATTTCATAACTTTATCTTTTTATAAATTACTAACTTTAATAATTGGATATCTGTTTACATTATAGATAGGGAATCTACTCTGCTTATGGATAATCTTCCTTTTTAGAGTCGTCAGGAAGATTATGTATTCAGTTCTGCATAGCTAGATGAAATATCTGATCTTTAGTAGTTTTTCAGTTTAAATTTGAATTATATTTATCATTAGTTATTAAATTAGAAAGTAAAACAGAAAAACCTTAAAGATACTTTCAATGCATCAAAAAATGACAGTACACCTGTTAATTGAAATGACAGTTTAAATGAAAATAACGGTTTTCAAATTGGAGTTTAGCCTATATGATATTTTCACAAATATCTTTAGTGTGTTGTTGAATGGAAAACAGCTGGATTCGTTTGTCTGTCTCTTACTGTATTGACCCTCTTGTGATGCATTGTTTTTCTTGAGGCACGTCAGTGGTATCTGGTCCCATGTAGGTGTTTGGAAAAAGCAAAGTGTTTTCAGAGACTTTTCAGATAATTCTACATGTCTTTTGATGCCACCCCGAGACTCAACAAATGGTAGTTCCCCTTTCAAAATTCTACTATAGAGACCCTATCTACTGACATTATTACAGAACACTTAATTTACATGTGGAATTGTCACCACAGTCAAACGGTTGTCCCGAAAGGTAGCTCCTTAAGGGTTAACTGCAGTATAGAATTGAAGCCACAATAGGGCAGCTCTGATGCTTAGTTTTTATTAAGATCTGTTGATGTGCCTTATAATTTGAACTAATCTTTCATCTGTCCAGGATTTTCTTTAAACATCATGCATTAGTCATTTGGAAAATATTTATTTCTGGACTTATAAGATCTTCCAATTGTTTATACATTTCATTGTTCATTGTCAAAGAATCACTCTTTTTAATATTACCATTCTCTTTAGAACTTTTTTTTTTGACTTGGAAAGCTATTAAACTCATAATTGTAGAAGCAAGTTTTGCAAAATTCAGAAGCCCAAAATGTATAATCTAGCAATAAATATTGCCAGATTTTCCGTTGATGTGACAGGTTCATTGTTCATTTTCATGAAAATATCTGCTAAATACACAAGATTGAGTAACTACCACTTGTCAGTTGTTCTTTCAAGAAAAATGTTTATAAGTGTCTAGTTCCCCTGTAGCTCAGTCATGCCCTTCCTTGAGAGAACCATCTCCTATTTTAGTGTGTAGAACATAGAAAGCTGCATATCCCAGGATTGAGATGGATTGCACAGTATTCACAGCTTTATCAAGGATATTCCCTGTATGAAACTTTAGTTGACGGTGGGGAGGGAAGGGTGGAGTGAGCGCTACTAAATAGGATATCTCCAAGGCTGCTGAGCAAACATCAGGGCGAAGACCAATCCAGTGATGGCAGCAAAGAATGTTTCAGCAATATGAAAAGTTCGAAATTTAGTATTATTATGAAAATTATACTTCCCGAAAGGGTCTTGAGGATCCCTAAGAGATATCTTTTGGGAATCTTTGACTTTTAAAATTCTTCTTTCTTGAAGTAAGAAGTAAAAGGAAAGCAGGGGTTAGGGATGTGCTTCAGTGGTAGAGTATTGCTTAGTATTCGTGAGACACAGGATTGAGTCCTCATCATTGAAGTCTTGCAATGCAATCCAGGCTGGCTTTGAGCCTTGGATTTTTTTTTTTCTTTACATAGTAACCCAAGACAGGGTTTCTCTGTATAGCCCTGGCTGTCCTGGAACTCACTCTGTAGACCAGGCTGGCCTCGAACTCAGAAATCCACCTGCCTCT
>JADRCD010236872.1:0-25730 GCA_019843815.1 Montemys delectorum
TTGAGAAGCAGTGCTCAACAAGCTCGAGTACATCTCAGCGTCCAGGACCACTGGAGAGAATAAGTCTGCCATAGCCGCCTCAGCTGCCTCACCACCTTCTGGCACATAGCAATACCAGCCAGAAGCAGGGAGCGGCAGTATCTGCCAAACAGTTTCCTCCTCTATCTGGATCAAGGACACCCAACTGAGGAAGAATCAGCCCTCGCCCAACCCTAACTTCCAAGGCTACTGAGTGTCACTGGGACCTCTCTAGGTCTTGCAGCCCATGAGTCTCTGACAAAGGTGGGCTTTTAGGGAAATTGAGCTGGGCTGATCTAATTCCATCTCCTCACAATCTGGGCCTGTACCTGCTTAGCACCAGGGGCTCCTACAGTCAGAACTATATTTGTCAAGCAGGTGTGGTGTCATATGTCTGTAATCCCAGCACACAGCAGCTGGAGGCAAGAGAATTACGTATTTGAGACTAGCCTGGACTACAAAAAACAAACAAACAACCCCCCCCAAAAAAAAAACCCAAACCAAAAAACAAACAAAACAAAAGCAAAAACATCATATTTACTTTCTGCCCAAAGCCACACCATCTCTATGCTGTCAGTCTGCTAGTGAGAATGAATGACTCTTGTCCCCAGGTGTCTGTTCATATGAAGGCAGCAGCTCACATCACTTGCCTTGGAAATGCATATCACGTAATGCAGGAAAACAGTTCAACCTCATAAAAGGGTGCCTCCCAGCTGGTTCCCCCATGGAATCTTCCAGAGAACATCCATCCCACTATCCCACACTATGTGGGTGATAGAGTGTATAAGCTACAAAGTGATTGTTATTGTTTGTTTTGGAATAGAGTCTCACTATGTATCCTAGCTGGCCTGAAACTTGCTATGTATTCCAGGATGACCTGGAACTCATAGATAGCCACCTCTCTCTGCCTCTTGAGTGCTGGGATTGAAGGTGTGCATCACCATACCCAGATACACAGCAAATTCTTGGTGTTGGCCCACTATCTTGTATCGTCTGCTGTGAAGTCAACCACCTTCCTGGCTCACACCAGTGATAAGTAGATATTCTGTAAGTCCACAATGGCTCGTATTGAAAAGAGGAAGGACCAGGACCATCTTTAACCAAAACAAAATCAATTCCATTCCAGCGAATGCAAACCACTTCAACCGAGGTGCCCTCACTGCGTAACAGCAGCTGTGACGGAGACAGTTCTGTTTGATTAGCTTCTCAGCAGGTGTGTCTGGTTGAGTCCTGCAGGTATGCAAATCACAAGCGTTAGTCCAGTGTTTGCCTCCTCAGGAGCATCCTCTGAGAAGACACTGGCCCGCTGTGCCTGAAGGAGTGGCGTTGGTATTGCTAGATTGTGCCCATGTGATAATTCACTTACCAATGGCAAGTGTGTCTTCACCCACTGTCCAGTTGTGGGGGAGCCTTTGGGAGCTGCTTCTCTAGAGCTCTTCGCCAGCACTCCTCCAATCTTGGTCCTTCCGAGTCCCTCACTCTCAGGTGTGATGCCAAGCCACTACATAGCCATTGTTCCCTCTATAACAAGAACTGCCTTTAACCAAAACCAAGTCTGTTTCATTCCAAATCCAGCATCTCCTGAATACCCCTCCACACCCTTCATGATCCCTGAGTAGGTCTGTAATGCAAGAGTCTCTGGTACTCCACTGCCTCCTCAGCTTCCTCGAAGCTATGGTTGTGAGATGGACTAGAGATCTACCCAAAGAAGAAATCCATCTCCAAGTTGAAAAGAACAAAGGGGCCTTTAAATAAACTGGGCTGGATGATATGGAATATAACACAGTTGTATATGGTTGGGAAGGGTTCGGGTCCTCTGGATAAATACTAACGGGCATGATTGCTGGTTCACTTGCTTGGTTTTGCAAGAAACTGACTTCCAGATTGGTGAGACCACTTTTCTTCCCCGAGGACCTTGAGTGACAGGTCCTGATGTCCTGCCTCCTCGCATCTGATGTCGACATTGCTCTTTGATTCATGGTGATGATGGTAGGGGTATCTCTTCATTCCTGAACATATCATTATAGTTTGAAATTATTCAAAAGAACATGCTCTTTAGAGCCCCTGATATTGCAAACTGCCATTCATGCTAACTGTAACTCAGGCCTTTAGATGTACAGGGCCTCTGGGGCCAGGGAAATACTCTAAGAGTAAAGTCCCATTTACTGGAGTGATGGACCCTGAGCCAGGAGTAGGCAGCAGGAGAGGAATGGGCAAAACATGTCTGGCGGATCTAAGGAAAGGGTAGAATTTGAGAATAGAGGGCCTTGGCTCCCTGGGAGAGCTGTGCTCTGCCCTCCTTCATTCACTCAAGTGGAGACAACTGGTTTGAATTATACTGGAAAGTTGTCAAATGCTGGTGAGGACTCCCCCTGGGCAAAAGATAAGGCTGAGAGTCAGATCTCCAAATGGAGGCACTGAACATTCTGCTGCAAGCACTTTACAAAACATATTCTAGAAGGTAGATGTGTGCTTAGGGAAGCAGCTTAACGGTCCCAACCTCTTTTCTATCTAGAGTAACCTGTAGTCACAGGCTCTCAGTTGGTAGGAACTGAGAAAGAAACCTTCTTAAGGCAGTGGGTCCTCAGCCCCTGGCTAGCAATAAAGGCATGGGATGTAGGAACCCAGAATGGTACCTGCAAGAGTCAAGAAGGGCTGAGGAGATGAGTCTCCCTCCCTGGGCCTTCCAGAGCGAGGGGCTATGCAGGCCAGGCTCCCAACTCTGTGCTTACCTCTTCCAGGTGGACTCTCTACAGACACTCTTGGATGGCCCCTCCCTGCTGGTATGTGCCGGGAACGAGGCCTTCAGACGTGTGGAGATGGAAAATGATAGAGGGAACAGGGCCAGAATGCTATCTGGTGTGACTGCAAGGCGTGAACGTGGTAAGTGGGCTCCCAGGGCTTCCCAGCTTCTTTAAATGGGATAGTGGCTCCACCAGATTTGTAGTTATCAGTTCCAAACCCACAAGAAAGGAGGTTTGGGTTCCTTGCTCTTCCAGCTATGCTGGGTCTCTCTCGCTTCTTTCTCCTTCTATCTGCTCTAACTGAGCAGAGCGTTGCTGGGACACCTGGGAGCAGTGTAGATTTTAACACAGAGAACTTTGAGCTTAAGATTTTTAGGGTCTAGAATAAGCACTAAGATGCCCAGTGAGCATGCCCTCATAGAGGCTCTGAGCTCTGTTGAGTGGAGCATTTAAGTCCTACAGAGACATGGCTGCCTTAGGCATCGATGGTGATCTACAGCAAGTTATGATGACTAAAACATGCCGCAACCATAGGCCATCCATCCAGACACATAGATCCATCAAAAAGCTCACATTGGGCCAGAGTCTAGCCTTCATTATTAAAATATGCTATTTCGAGGACACGGTTCTCAAATACAGAATAAAATTACAGCAAAACTACTGAACTGATAATAGGAAGAGTTTGGCAAATAAACAAATGGCTCTCCCTTGTGCAACTCCATTAAGAAAATGACCAAAGACAATGGTTAGGCTCATGCCAGAAGAGCCGCCAGGCTTGCTTGATGCTTTCTCCTGTCCAGATGTGTTCATGAGGTCTGTCCTTCTGGACAGAGGTGCATCCTACTAAGCATAGCTCAGGAGATGAAACGAGAGACAGCCAGGAATCCATTCTTCTCTAAGTCTCTCTATCCCATGAGGCACCCACTCTAGTTTTCTACCTGGGGTGCAGGCTAGACTCTGAAGTTGTATGTTTAGACCTCTCCTAGAAATCTTTCTTCAGCCCAAGAGCCTGGCCATTGTGAGGGAGATGGGTCACCAGGAATCAGTTTACAGCTTATGGTCAGATCTCGGGCAGCAGCCTGAGCTTGCCTCCTATCCCAGATCAATGAATTCCCACTGTGTGGCTCCACCTGCCACACCATACTCTCTCCAGACCCTGACTGCACTGGTGCCTATTCGGCAAACATTACCATGTAGTGAAGGTTCTGAGCAAGAAGCTTCTTGTGGCAACTCGATGTGCAGCAAGCGCTGTGTGCATGGCTGCACCACAACGAAGCAGCACAAGTCAGTCTCAGACCCAGAAGTAATGGGGAATTGGTGGCTTTGGGTGGGGTTCGGCCTCAGTTCTTTCTTTCAGTCCTTCTAGAAGGGCTCTACCTTTGTCTTTCTGCTCCTATCTTCTCCAGTAGCTCACTGCCTTGTTCTCTTCTCTCTTGCCCCACGGTGTAACAGGTTGCTGGGGACCAAATGCCAAGCAAAGCGTCATACACTCGAGGGGCAGGTCTGGAGGCAAGCTGCGGCAGTTTTCCCTAACATCAGAGAGGTCTGGTCTCAGTGACCATCCAGCATCCGGTCATCAAGCCTGGCCAGGGCCTGCTTTGGACAGGTGCCCTCGGGACACACCTGCCCGACCTGGTTCCTTGGTGGCTGCTGACGATGTGGAGAAGAAGGTCTGCATGAATGAGGATGGCAGTCTGTCTGTGGAGATGAAAGTCCGCTTCCAGCTTCTGGGCGAGGACACACTGAGGTGGTCCCAGAGGGTGGGGCAGGCCAGTGTCTTCACAGTAGCCAGTGGAGAGGGTCAGGACCTGAGGGAGGCTGACAGGTTCTGTTGCAGACGGGAGGGCTACCATTGGGGTGTCTTAAAGCCTGGGGCACAGGAACTGGATCCTTATGATAGAAGATGCCAGGGAACCTTTGATGTGGGCCAGCAGTCACGGCCCAGCTATGACATTTGGAGGAACCCCTTGACCACCCCTGAGGGCACGGGGCCAACCCATCGAAGGAGATGGGGTCTAGCTAGGCTCTCTGGAAGCAAGAGCCACTGGAGACAGAGAGATGATGATAGGAAAGGGCATGACAAGGAGAATGCCAGCCCAGTCTCAACTCCCAGGCACCCTAGAAGTGTCCAGCCAGGCTCCTGCTGTCCTTGGACTCCAGACAGCGATACAGGCAGTGACACCTTGCATCCAGTCTCCTCAGCTTCTTCCCAAAGTCAGACTGAGCTGGAATCTGGTGAGGCTCCCTGCCTAGAGGACACAGGATCCCATGGCTTGAGGCCTCAGACCCAAAGTATAGAAAGGGCCCTGTCTGATACATCAGTCAGTGCTGGGTCTCATGAGGAGTCTAGTGAGAGTGGCGGTCAGCTCCGCAGAGGCTCAAGCCAGGCAAGGGTCATGGCTTCCCAGGTGCAAGTCACCAAAGGTGACAACCCTTGCATTTCCACCCAGAGTCACTTACCTTTGAACCACACAAGTCTTCGTACAGAGGAGTATAGACAGGGCACCAGGTGCCAGGAGGTCAGAGGTGAGCCTATACTAAGACGGCCCCTGGTTCCAGGCTATTCTGGCTCTCAGGACACACAGAGAGATGCTCTCCCAGCTCCTGCCTGTGCCCCAGCCCAGCGGAAGCAGAGAAAGCAGAAGAGGCCAGCTGGTTTTGTGTGCCTGCCCAGTGTCTCTGTCCCTTACCAAGTGGCTCAGAAAGGCCATGCTAGGCAGTGTCACTATTGTGGGGACACTCAGTCCTCACTGGACACACCTTTGCAAATGCCAGTGCCTCAGGAAAGAGAACAGGCCTGCCCAGGAAGCCCGGGAAGCCCAGCACCGCAATCTCCTTCAAACTCACCCAGTGCTAAGGATCAGGCCTCCGAGGTTCTAAGATCCCCATTTTCTAGTTCCCTTGATTTTCGGGAACCCCAAGCCACCAGCAAAGCCACCACCATGGCTGTGAGTGACTCAGACTGTATGTCCAGCTTTTGTCATCCCAGCACTCAGTCTGTGGAGCCAGCAGGGGACACCAAATGCCAGGTTCACTCATCAGCTCCCACACCTGTTCACGGAGGAGAGGTTGGTTGCCTGTGGGAAAAGGCAGGGACCACCCCTGAGCCTTTCTCATCCTCCGAGCTACGGGACAGATGCCCTGAGGCAGAAGACCCAAGAACCTACCACAATTGCTGCTGCTTACAGGTTGTGCCTTCTTCTCCCCTTGCAGGCCCCAGTGGTCAGACACAAGCCTCCATCTCTGAGGCCTGCTTAGGGGGCAGTAGTTTCTGCCCAACTCCACCCAATGGGCAAACATGCTCTGGGAGGGAGCCCGCAAGCAGCAGTAGTACCAGCCATAACCACAATCAAGCCGATGGCTATTCTGGGCCCGGGGGGACTCTGCTGGGGAAGTCCCCTGGCATCAGGGGAAGCCTTGAGGAGGGGGAAGAGGATGGTGGTGTAACGCCCAGTGCTCTGCCATACACCTCTCCAGATGCTGTGGTTCGTGAGTGGCTAGGCAACATCCCAGAAAAGCCAGTACTCATGACATATGAGATGGCAGATGAGAACACAGAGGTGCTCAGTGATGGCCCAGAAGGTCCCAAGGAGGACCTGGGTAATGGCTGTTCTTTCAAAGTCCTTGGGGAACTGACTCAGCCCAGACAGCAGCCTCCAGAAAGAGTTACTGATGAGCACCCACAGCCAGTGGGAGTCCTCTCAGGACCTGGTTCTGTGTGCTGCAAACTGGAAGGTGATCTGCATCCAGATGCAGCATCAGGTGAAAGGCTCGAGGCTTCTGCAGATGCTGGAATAGGAGAAGGGATCGCAGTGGACCATGGTGTGAGACTATGTGCACTCCCCACCAGGGTCTCAGCCTCTACACAGATCATGAAGGCCCTGCTGGGTTCCAAGCCAGGCCGGCCCAGCAGTCTACCAGAGGTCTCTAGCACAGTAGCCCAGAGGCTCAGCTGCTCTGCTGGGGCCCTCATTGCCTGCCTTGCCAGGCTCCATTTCTTTGACAAGGATCTGGGGCCTCTGGATGGCCAAGTGAGGCTTGAAGAGTCCCCTAAGTACCAGGAGATGCTGAGCATCTCCCAGAACCTGTGGCCAGGGAATGAGGTTGGGCAAGGCAAGCTGGACTTCAGCCTCAGGAAGCTCACTTCACACCAAGCTCTGCTGGGGACTGAGGACTTCACGCCCACCTCCTCCTCTGGTGTGGATGTGAGCAGTGGCTCTGGAGGCTCAGGTGAGGGTAGCGTGCCCTGTGTCACGGATAATACTCTGGCTCCCGAGAAGATAGATTTGTCCTTGAAAATCCCCTCTCAAAGACCTGATTCCAGGAGCCAGGGGTACTCAGAGCTAGTGAGTCATTCCACAGTCTCATCTGGCTTCCAGGTGAGGGCTTGTGCCACCAGCGGGGAGGAGGCAGGTAAAGGAGGCAGGAAGCAGATGTGGGGCAGTGCCCTAGAACAATCAGTTGAAAGCACGATACTGGAAGGGGATGCAGGGTCAGAGGAAACAGAAAGGAGAGTTAGAGAAAGGCTACAGGAAAATAGCGTCCATGGAAAAGAGCTTCTAGAAGAAGGGGCTAGAGTCTGCAGTCAGGAAATGCTTGCAGCTGGCTCTCAGGATGGGACAGGTTCACCAGAAGACACCAGAGTGCCAACAGATGAAGCAGGAGCTGATGCGGCCCCTGGAGGACTGAGGCCCCTAGATGGGAGAGAGCAACCCACAGAGTCCCCTCAGCATTTCAGTGAGAGCAACTCAAGGGTTAGTGAGCATCAAAGTGCTCACATCCTGGAGCTGGGATTGGAAGAGATGTCCAAAGTGGATGCAAGGGGCTGCAATCGAGCCTTCGTCAAGGCCAGCTCAGGAACCAGGGAGACGAACACATTCATGGCCCACGAGGGATCTCTGGACCCTGACCCAATCTGGGTGTCCAAGCTGCTGAAGAAGATAGAGAAAGCCTTCATGGCTCACCTGGCTGATGCCACAGCTGAACTCCGAGCCCGATGGAACCTTCATGATAACAACCTGCTGGACCAGATGGTGACCGAGCTGGAGCAGGATGTGGGCCGACGGCTGCAAACAAGCACTGTCGTGGAAGTCAGGAAGATCCAGAGCCGAGCAGGGAGGATGGTTCCAGAACCACCCCGGGAAGTCCTCAGAGGCCAGACTTCTCTACAGACAGAGCAGCGCAGGCGTCGCCTTCAGGGCTTTCGCAACTTCTCAGCCCTCCCTGGCCAGGGCCCTCTCTCCCTCTCCCAGGAGGATGGGCCCACACTCAAAACAGCCTTAGGGACCAGATCAGGTGCAGGGCCTATGGAAGATGAGTTCTGTCCCTGTGAAATCTGTCTGAAGAAGAAGAGGACCCCTAGGTTCCCAAAGGATGCCATGACAGTCTCTGGTGCTCAGGTCAGAAAGGCCTTTGACCTGCAGCAGATTCTACAGCGCAAGAAAGGAGGAAGCAGTAACAGAGAGGCCATGGAGGTGGCCCCTCTGAAGACAGGGATGGTGTTGTTTCAGGAGGACCCCGGAACTACCCAGGGAGCTGATGAGAAGCAAGGGTTGAGGTTGGCCCAAGGGCTTGTGGTAGCTGAGGGAGAGGAGGGGGAGGGAAAGTGGAAGCTGCGAGCAGAGGAGGATCCTGAGATTTTGAAAGCAGAAGGAGCTGGTTGTCATGCACCAGAAGGAGATGCAGTCACCAAGGAAGATGGGAAAATCTGCATTGGCACTGCCCAAGAAAGCCAGCAGTTAGAGGGGACTGAGATGGGGAAGGAGGAAACCCTGCCCGACAGCTTTAGAGATGGGGGCACTTTAGAATCTCCATCAAGACAGGGTGGCTACTCTGTGGAGATTCAGGAAGCTTCCAGAGAAACACAGTGGGAGATAGAAGGGAGAAATCAAGATGAAAAGGAAGACAGCCCTTGGGTGCGCTCAGGAGAGAGCCAGGGAAGGGTGGGTTCTGAAAACACCAGCCTAGACCAAGAGGGGAGGCTCCCGAACCACCCTCAAAGGCCAGGCCTGCAGAGCCACCTCCCTGCATGCTCCTCCAGGGCATCGTCTCTGGACAACTGCTCACAGGTGTCTCAGAAGGGCTCAGACGGAGGCTTTTCAAGTAGAGACTTCAAGTGCAGCAAAGCCAAGAACAGCAGGGTCTTGTGTGCAGAGGGGAAAGTCCCCATGATGTATCCAGAAAGTTCCTCTTCTGAGCAAGAAGAAGCCCCCTCCAGCCCAAGACCTCCAAAGCAGGGGGAAGGGGAAGATGACCGATCAGCCGGAAGCTTGGCCTGTACCCAGGTTGGGGGCAGGGTAGACAGCTTTGGCCAGGATGACTTAGATTTCTAGACATCAAACAGTAGGATGGTAATGGAGCTGAGGATGCCTGCATAAATGTATTGCCCTTACACCTGAGAGAGGCTCAGGTCACTGGGGATGTCCAAGGGACAGGGACAAAGACCAAAGAATTGCTGCCTGGCCCTGGAGCTGCAGGCCTAGCATCCCAGACACTTAGGAAGCTAAGGAGGGAGGATAGAAAGTTCTAGACCCACCCAGGCTATAGAGCAAGTTCAAAACCCAGCTTGGACAGCTTAGTGAAATGGTGTTTCAGGCTCTGGGAATATAGTTCAGTGGCAGACTGCTTGCCTAGCTTCTGTGTGGCCCTGGATTCAACCTTGACAGCAACAAGGATGAAAAGAACAGCGCTGTCCCTGGGATCTGAAATTCAAGGCCCCCATACTCAGGGTAAAGCGTTAGCTGTGAGTCTGACATATCAGAGGTCAGCCAGTTCCTCTGTCTACACGGCCCAAGATCATAGAAGGATCTGGAAAGACACCTTGGGGCTTCTCTGTGTGTTGGCTTCTTTGTGAGCGAGTAGCTCTCTCTCTCTCTCCCTATTGATCCCCTGTTACTTTCCCCTTAGCCTCTCTGGGTATACTCACCTTTTTTGACTTTGAGGCACTTTTTTTGCTGGTTTGGAATATATGTGGTGACTCTGCAGATGTGTATACTTGGAAAAAGCAGATAAATTCAGGGTCATTGGATAAGGTTTGTTCTTAGTCCCAGTGTCCTAGGTTCTGCACCCACCACCCCCAATTCATACTTTTTGTAAGGGGGAAGGAGAGGAGCCGGAAGGAAAAGTGATCTCCCGTTGACCAGGGACCAGAGACAGCTTTGTGAAGTGATCAGGTGCAATGCTCTCCATCTTATCTGGATGTTTTGTAGAGATCCTTGTTTATGATTTATATACTGCTTTAACAAATACTTAAATACATATACATTTATCTATGAAAGCTTCAGATTTGTATTTTAATTCCTGAAGAATTTTCCTAGATGGTAAAAGAAACAATCTCACCATTTCCTTCTCTCCCTCCCCCCTCTCCTCCCCTCTCTCCTTCCTCCCCCTTCCCTTTCCCAACTTTGTGGTGTGTGTGTGTGTGTGTGTGTGTGTGTGTGTGTGTGTGTGTGTTAAATTAATACCAGTGCACATGCCTGGCAGGCACTGTAGAGTCAAGAGGCTGACAATGGAAGTCTTCTTCAATCCCTTCTCCACCATACTTTTATGACAGGGCTTCTCATCAATCCTGGAGCTTACTGGTTTGGCTAGACTAGTCAGAATTCCCCATAAGCTGTCTGTCTCTGCCTCCCAAGCCTTGAAGTTGTAAACACATGCAGCCACATCTGACTTTTTAGAAGTTTTGGAGATTCAAACTCATGCATTCGCAGCAAGTGCTCTACCTGCTGAGCTGTCTCCTGAACCCACACCTTTAAAAATATCTTTCAAATCCTCTTGCTGGGTAGCCTGGGCTGGCTTTGTAGCCCAGACTCGTCTCAAACTTTGGATTCTACTGCTTCCCTTTCTCTGGCATTGTAGGCACATCCACCACAAACACCTTAGGTTCCTATTATTTTGTTCTTAAAACTGCTTCCAAGTTGGGTATGGTAGTGCAGGCTGAGAGAGCCAGCACTTGGGAGGTTGAGACAGGAAAAGCACCATGAATCCAAGGCCTGCTGGGCTTCACAGTGAGTGTTAGCTCAGTCTGGGATACATAGCAAAACCCTGGCTCAAAAAAGCGAAACAAAACATACCACCAGACCAGCAAACAAAACAGCACCCACTTCTTGTCCCCTACCCCTTGGCCAACTTATGGTTGTTTCTTTTAGGCTCGATTCCCATGCATGACATTCCAAGGTCAAAGGATGTCAGCATATTTAAGGATCCTAATACACTGTGACACATTGTTTTTCTGAAGGTCAACATTAACCAGCATCGTCTGAATCGGTCAGATCAGCAGTGTTTTGAACCGGCCTTCAAAAGCAGAGATCGTTTGCTACCTCTACGGGCAACCTCAGGACCTTGTCTTTATGTGGAACTATTGTATTTGAATACTAATGAAATGAAAACCCTTTTAGAGGATTTAACAAAACCCATTCTCTATAAACTATGTGACTAGGCTCACTCATTTTTCTGCTGACTTCTTAGCTTTTTCGGAAAAGAATTTTTTTGGTTTTTTGTTTGTTTGTTTGTTTGTTTTCTTTTTTTTTTAAGACAGGGTTTCTCTGTGTAGCCCTGGCCTGGAACTCACTCTGTAGACCAGGCTGGCCTCGAACTCAGAAATCCACCTGCCTCTGCCTTCCAAGTGCTGGGATTAAAGGAGTGTGCCACCACTGCCTGGCTTGAAAAAGAATTGGTTTGCATGTGTCTTTTATTGTTGGTTAAAAAAAATCTGTCATTACTTAAATTTTTTTCTAAAGATTTATTTATTATTATATGTAAGTACACTGTAGCTGTCTTCAGGTGCACCAGAAGAGGGTGTCAGATCCCATTATGGGTGGTTGTGACCCACCATATGGTTGATGGGATTTGAACTCAAGACCTTCGAAAGAGCAGTCAGGGCTCTCACCCACTAAGCCATCTCACCAGCTCTATTTAAATGTTTTAATTACATTCATTTATTTATTATTTTATAGTGGGCACTTGAGTATTACAGCCTGTGTGTGGAGGTCAGAGGAGTTGGTTCTCTCTCCTTCCACCATGTGGGTCTGGAGGATGGAACGCTGGTCTTCAAGCTTGGTGACAAGGTGCCTGAGAAGTCACTGCACTGGGCCTGTTCATTATTGTCCATATTTTAAAAATGGATGCTGTCTGCCCACATCCTTCCACAGAAGACCTTTGTCTGAGGTCTGTCTCAGGAAGGGGCTCCCGTGTGGGAAAACAACATTTCCTGGATTTCGTCTGCTTCTCTGTTCTTAATCATTTGCCAGATCATAAGAGTCACCCTGACATCACCTGTGGTAGCCTCTGATGCAAAGGAGAGATGGACCTGCGTGTCTGATGTCACTATTCTACAGGTGGAGATGGCCTTACAAAATCTGACACTTCTAAAATTTCTGTGAGGTCAGCACAAGCATGTGAACATGTGAGCGCGCGCGCGCACACACACACCCACACAAACACGCTCGAAGACATGCACACACGAGCACGCACAAGCACGCATCACCTTTGGGATACTTTTGGGATAGAGTTCTCCTGGAGGCTGAACTGATACCCAACAGTCAATTAGGAACAATTGAGATTGACATGGGGTAGAGGGCCTGGATAACCGTACTCTAGCAAGCCACTTGGCCATCAGAGTGGACAAGTGGTTACTCCTCAGCAGCCCCCCTCCCAGGAGATTGCATTGTGATAGCAACATCTGGATGTGATAGCAGGCACAGCCGCCCATCCCTTATCACTACTAGTTGGCAGGAAGCATCCAGGATATTCCTCGTCTAAGACTGGAGGTCTTCAATCATCCCTAAGGCCTGCTCCAATGCTTCTCTAGATGCCAGCAGCTGCCAGCCTCACCCCTCTGCTGACCGGAACGTCATTTAAATGGCATAATTCTTCTCTCATGAAGGGTAGACAGGGACTTTCGAGATGGCTCAGTGGGTGAAGGTGCTTGCTGCCAAGCCTGAGGGCCTGAGATTGGTCCCCAGGCCTCACATGGTGGAAGGAGAGAACTGAGTCCTGCATGTTGTCCTCTGGTTTTTACATCAATGTAGTGTGGCATGTGCACATCTTATACACAAAAAAGAAAGAAAGGAAGAAAAGAAGGAAGAAATAAAGGAAGAAAGAAAATAAAGAAAAGGAAAAGGGCGTGAGACCTAGTATTGGAGGACCCAGGTTCAAATCCAATGCTCTCACCTCAGTTTCAACACTGTGAAACTATTTCACAGTTTCTGACTACTATTTCCTTCCCTGCACTATGAACTGATGCAAGAGATGCCATTGCATAGACACTGGAGATTTCCAATATAGCATTTATAACTGCCACGTGTTCGATGTCTACAGTACACTTGGTGCCATCCTGTCACTTTCACCGAATTAGTCCCATTTAATCTCCCAGGTGTATCTATCAGGTATGCAAACAGGCATTTTATGTCCATTTCACAAATGGAACAACTGAGGCATAGAGGAGATACATAAACTTGCTTCAGTTGACTCAGCTGCTAGCTGCCAAGCCACGATGGCAAGGGAGATATCTCACGCTCAAAGTCCATGTCCCCTTCCATTGTTCCTCCTCATTTTCTGTCTCTTCCACCTAGCCTGTGTGAATGAGTAACTTATCTAAAGGCTCTGAACACTTTGTTGAGTAAATTTATCACAAAGTACTGAAGGCTTAGGAAGGTGAATTCAGTGGGGGTCTTTCTGCTGGGATGATTGTATTTTGTCCCCAGTAATGTTCTACTTGTAGGCAGATATCAGGAGCTGGTCATTCCTAGCTCCATAAAGCCCAGTGTCACACTGAAAACGTATCTGTTTGTGGGATTCTCTTGGTTACAAATTCCCCTACTTTAAGCCCACAAATATTTCTGCCTTTTATCTTTTAAAACATTTGCTGTTAATGGACAACCTGAGCTTTGCTTTTTTTTTTCCCCCAACTTGGAGATAAGGAGTTTTAGTGTCTCCTCCCTACCTTTTTCACTATGGCAACCAAGGTGGATGATCCTCCTGTGGCAGAGCATCTCCTGGGAAGCAACATTGCTATAGCCTCAGCTGGCTCCTGGATGAAAACCCAAATCATCCATCACCCAAATGCTTACAAGGGCTCACGGTATCCATGGCAACCCAAAACCTTTTCCGCCTTGAATGGTTGGAGAGAGGAGTGACCCTTCTTGCCCTACCCTCATTGTCCACGTGTGAAGGATCAGAGGTTCTGGTTCACAAGGACAACTTTAGAATGTCTAAGGCACATGTCCGGGGTTCACACCCACAGACTGGTCTGGGTAGGTCTTCTGCTTCACTCCATTTAATATTATTGGGCACTCGTTGAATTGACCAACCCTACACCCAACCGACAGAGCCTTCCCAGAGAAGTGGTCACACAGCTAGGTGAGGGTGGGTCCAGACCCCAGACCTTCTTCGTATCTCAATGGCCCTTGTCCAGAGGCAAGAGAAATCCTCAGAGAGCACAGTGAACAACAGCCTTACAACCCCCTGGACATGCAGATCACAAATCCCCTCCTACAGGCCTCAGCTCCCTCTTCACCAAATCCCAACACCAGAGTCTCGCAGGAAGCACAAGTTTCACTGACCACTCACATGGCCAGAAGAGGTGACCCATCCTTAAACTGTGAAGAGTTTGCCACAAACATTGACTTGCTGAAGGGAGGCTTGAAGAGGGACTCTGAACATCTTTAGGTGAGCTGCTCTGTCCTTCATCTGACTCAGGTGTCTGAAGTCGGCTTCAGATACATTTGCATAGCACCCAAGGAAAGCTGGCTTAATACCCCTACCCACATTGCCTGTGTGGATTCAGTCATCAGACACTCAGCCTCTCTGCCAGGACTGGGCCTCCTGGAGAGGCTCGCTCACTGTGCTCAGCTCCACCGATGGAGCATGCTTGTACACATGTGCAGGCTGGCAGCCACACACACACACATGGTCACTCATAATACATATGTGTGCGCACACACACACATTTGCACACATGTGCATGTGTATGTGCTCTCACATACACACATTGTCACCTACTCATTGCATGCGCAAATGTTCATGCACACCCAGAGGTCAGCCTTCTTGCCCTCCCTCATTACATGATCTGCCCAAGTGACAGTGTAGGTCAGCCAGAATCAGACTCTCCACTCATCTCTTGAGAGGCAATTAGGTGAGTAAAGGCCATATTCCCACCATGACTCTGTCCCTACTTCCCTATCTAGACCCCAGCTGGCAGCTCAAGCCACCTGGGTCTCTGTAAAGACCAATATCCAAGAATACACAAATCTGGACTTCTCTGAGCAAATCACCCCAGGAAGAGTGGGTCACCTTTCTTCCTTGTCTTAGGCTGATTCCAAGACAGCCCTGCCCCCTCTCCCCTCCTTCCCTCCTTCCCTCCTCCCTCCCTCTGATCTGCTATAACAAGAAGATGTAGGCTCAATTCCAAATGAAAGCTACCTTTGAGGAATCAGCTTTGTAGACCACAGGCTGAACTTTGGGAACACAGTCTCCCTGCCCAGAGTTCACAGACTCGCCCTGGCCTGAGCTTGATGTTTATTGTTCTAATGAGTACTTTTCCCCTTCCTGGGATAACAGCTTAGACTCACACCAGCTTGGCACTCGGTCTCTCTCTAAGGTCTCTTCACTTTTGCTCTGAAGGATGCACGGTTAGCACCAGCATGACCTGAAGTGGCTTGCAGGAAAGATGCCACAGTTCTGTCCTAGGAAAGAAGCTAAGGAAGCTAGATCTGTGGATGCGGAGCCTCTCTCCTGACCCAAGGCTCCAGGAAAGTGAACCTATGCCTCCCTCTCCTGGTGTTTGACTCCCTACGTTATTTCCCAGGAAGAATAGGATTGCTTCCGGAACCCAAGGCTGGCTCTGGAGCACCCTGCCTCCAGGCTCCGGATGAACTGGGTGACTTCTCATCTCAAACCCCATCAATCATGTGGTTCCAGGAAAGGACAGAGTCAGAGGATAGGCATTGACTGCATGCAGGGACGGAAGGGGTGGTGGTGACTCATTTTCTGGGCAAGCCTGTGCCTCATATCCTACTTTGTGTGGCCTCAGCTCATGGGCTTGTGCTTGCCAGGAGATGCGGGCCCAACAGAGCATGTGGCTGCAAACAATGCCAGGGGCCAGGGTGAAGAGAAGCCTCCAGAGCAGTTTTCCTCTGTTATAAAGAAGCTGTGAGCATTTCTGTCCCACCTCTGTCCTCTAAGCACATCTGAGGTCCTCAGAATCAAGCCTGTAAGAGGCCGTAGCAACTTGTCCCACAACTAGGGAGGCTGACACGGGAAGAGTGCTAAAAGCTGGAAGCCATCCTGGGCTACATAGAAAGTTCCAGGCTAGCCTGAGCTACTGAGTAAGACCTTGTCTCAAACAAACAAACAAAAACAAAAACAACAAACAAAACAACAACAAAACTGTAACAATAAGGACTGGAGAGATGGCTTAGTGGTTAGGAACATTTGTTGCTCTTCCAGAGGACCTGCATTCTGTTCCCAGTACCTGTATTAGGTGGCCTTTAAGGGCACCTGTACACATGTGACAGATACACACACAAACACACACACACATACACACACACACATACACACACTACATACATACATGCATACATACATACATACATACCTACATACACACACATACATATATACAAAATTTTTTTTCAAAAATAATAATAATGGTGTTAGTAATGATAGAAGTTCTGAATGTAAATGTAGGGCGTGAGAAGGTTTCTATGGGGCAAACAGGACTCCGTTCTTTCCTGGGTTCCTAGGTCCCTGGGTCCAGAGCCCTTTGCTGGAGATCCTTGGGCTCATTCTGGACTGAGTCACATTGGTCTGTGCAAGGTCTTGTGACCACAAGTGACTATGCAGAGAGAAAGCCATGACCCAGTGTCCTCTTTTTATATGCACATGAGCTAGAGTCCCCATCCCTACCGGTCAGGAGCCCCACTTCCTGCTTCACAGGTGGCTTTGATCCAGGCAGGTGTGGTGCCCACTAGGTGGCAGGTAAGGAGGCTGACGTCAGTGGGAGGAGCTTCAGCAGTAAGCCTGGCCATAGCAGCCAAAAGTTAGGTTACTGGAGGTTCTGGACAGGTAGCAGTGAGGGTGTGGCCTCTCTGGGTGGCAAAGCTCCTGAGGGCAGTAGTCATGAACTTCATGAACGAGGCTGGGGTCATGGGCTCCTGAGGGGAAAGATAAGTCATGAGGTGTAAAAGTATCAACATGTGCATATATGTGTCTGTGCATGTCTAGGGTGCGTGTCTTTGCATGTATGAAGTACAGAGGGCTCTATGGGTAATGGGTGTTAGGCAGAGAAGGAGCTGAGACTCAACGAAGTGCTGCCGAGCTGAGGAGGGGTTCTGATGCCCCCCAGGTGGTGACCTGACAGAAGTTCTCTAAGGAAAAACACAGGCTAGGGAAGGTGGCAGCAGTACTTTGGGACCGTCTGACCTGCACTTTCAGAGATACCATGAAATTCAGCTGGAAAAAATAGGCCCATAGAGTTATACCCTTGGCCTCTCCCCAGGCCTAAGGCAGGATGGAGTTCCTTCCACCAAATCCCTGGCCCAAAGACCTACTAGGTCCTCAGAATACAGACTGGCACAGGAGAACCACTACTGCCAGGATGCCCTTGACCTCTAGAGGAGATTCACCAGGGTAGGAAGTTGAACTGGGGACTCTGGAGCTCCTGGAAAGGGGTTGGGACTGTGGGGCATGAGCGGGGGAATCTTTTATAGTTCTATAGTTCTATAGTTCTGCCAACTATGATGGCCTTCCTCCCCGCGCCTAGCTTCTGATCCCTACCGTGTCCCCAATCAATAGATGATCTGAAGTCTGTCCTTCCTGGAGGAGGACTTGAAGGCCTTGTGCCGAGCAGCAACAGGTAGAGGATCCAGCACAAGGGAGGACTCTGAGCCTTTGAAAGTGCTCCCCACCATTTCCAGTCCTCCTTGTCACACCAGCAGGGCTACTCACCCTGCTTTCTAATCTGTAATTGGTGCCCGATCTCTCTAGCACCCTCCTTTCGGGAGGCCCAGAAAAGTCATGCTTCGGTTCAAGGTCACACAGCAGTCTCACGCATAGCCTGGCACAGGAAGCAGATTGCCTGCTTTGCAGGCTCTGTGGGGCAAAAACATGAATCTCAGATCCGGCCTCCTCCTGGCTGAGGTGTGGGGTGGAGCCCGGTAGGGAGGGCAGCATCTCAGCCTAATTAGACACTGTAAAGGAGTAGGGACACAAGGGGGGGGGGGCGTGCTTGGAGATTAGTGCCCCCTCCATAGATCACAGACATGCCAAGGACATAATAAATAATCTGCCCAAAGGTTTTAAAGGTAAAAATCAGCAAATCATTAATAATGTCCCCAGAACCATACATCACACTGAAGTCTTCCTATTATGCTCTCCTGAAGCCGATGCGCATCTTCTCTGTGGTCCTACCTCCCCTCCATCCCATCCTCCCCTCCATCTCCCCCTTCCCCACCCTACCCCCCCGCCCCGCGCCAGTGTGTTTTATTGGCAACATAGGCGCCCCCTCCCCCACAGCCTGCTAAGCAGAAGGATAGGATAGAAAGCACTTTGAGGTCTGCCATACCATGGTACTCAGGTGTATAGCCACAGAGGTGGTGGGGGGGGGGGGGAGGTATCCACACTCCTTTCTTGGAACCCTGAACCCTGCTTCCATGTTTTCTTTCTAAGGAGTAGATTGAGCTCAAAGTCCCAGCTACCTCCCCCAGCTTTAAGCACGAATAACATTATGTGTATCTCTCAGAGACACAGACTTTAATTAATTAACGAACACAACAGGGTCGCTGTAAATAGAAGTGCTGATGGCTGCATTTCCATGGGCACCTTTGCTGTGGCTGTGGGGTGCTTGGTGAGGGGTCTCCACACCCTAGGCTTGGGTACATTGGGTGAGCTGCAGAGTTTGAGGGCGAACTGAACCCAAGGCTGAAGGGAGGAGGGGGGAAAACTAGGGAAGCCTCTGGCATCCTGGCCAGCAGACCAGAGTGCAAGTGACTTAGTCTGTAACATGGGGTGACATCGTATGGCCACAACCCGGTGGAGAGCATTGCATTAGAGCCCTTCTCTGGCACAGGTTGGTCATATCAAGGTCACTCATCTGTCCTCTACTTCCTTGATGACAAACCAGATGACAGAAGCCAGTCATCCGCAGATCTTTGGGGTGGCATGTGCCACTGTCCCTTGGCTAATCTTTGAAGGGCATGGGGGCCGAGCCATCTCCTAATGCTGCCAGTTAAAACGGTTTCTTGGGTGAAGAATCCGCAGCAGAGATGGAAGTTATCTCTAGCTCACTCCTTGTTGCCTTCCAGAAAGACGGTCAGGAATACTGGAAGCTCAGAGGTTTCGGGGTGTGGGCTTTGGGGTCAGCTCTTTCTAGATAAACTGGATATTCCTTCACTCCTCCAAGTCACCCACGATGCTGGGAAGCTCCTCCCAGTTTTGAGTTACAGGAGGGCCTGACCTGCCTCTGTTGCTTTATCATTACATTGTGCTGGGGCTATGCAAACTCTGGGGAGTTCTGGCCCAGAGCCCAGGCTCCACCAACTATAGCCTGCCTTGACCTTGACTGAGACATACCCTCACCATAGCTCAGGGTCTTCTATGCTCTATGAAGCCCCATCTAGTATCCTTTGGCCCTCAAAACAGGCTGGAGGAGAACCAAACAAACGAACAAACAAAAAAGCTGGTGCTGTGCTTTGAATGTGAAATGTACCCCCACAAGCTTATGTGTTTTAACGCCTGGCCTCCAGATGGTGGCGCTGTTCAGAAAGGTTGTGGGACCTTTAGGAGGTGGGGCTTAACTGATAAAGGCAGGTCGATCACTTTGGTACCCTGGCTCTGATTCCAGTCCTGGTCTCTGCTTCTTGGTGGGGTTGCCTCATTCTACCTCCAACAGGGCCCAAGCTATGCCTGGCTCCCTGGCTCCCCAACCCACAATGGACTGAAACACCTTGAAACCAAGAGCTAAGCTAGATGTTCTTCCTTAAATCATGCTTCTATCAGGTATTTTATTATTGTAGGTGTGAGATGGAGGATTGACTACACTAGATGGTAGAGCACCAGACAAATCCTCACTGTCCAAGGCTCTTATGAGAGGGACCATGAGCTCTGACAGATAAAAGCAAAAGCATGCTGAGCAGGGGCTCCGGGCTTCTTCTCCCTCCCCTGGAAGGTTCTACCAGATCTCAGACTCTCTGGAGGGCCCCGAGACTTCCTGGATGAGGTGACTCCCACCTGCCTGCTCTCTTCAGAAGCCTCAGTCTGACACACGGTCCCTATAGGTACAGTAGCAGGCCTGGAGGTGTCGGAGGGTGAGCTCTGTCGTTTCTTCCTTTGTGCCCGCTCTGCCCAACTGCTACACTCCAAAGACTGTATACATACCAACAGTATGATGCGAGGTGAGCTAGCAGCTCTGCTGAGCCTCGGTTTACCCATCAGCCAACACTGGCTTTATTCCTATTTGCCATGTAGTCATGAGAATCTGATGGCATGGCAGAATGTGGAGACATGTTGCAGAAAATGTAAAGTACCTATTACTTCAACTGGTTAAATACCATTTAGCTCAGGACTTCTATAGAACACATTTTAACGGGGGGGGGGGGGTGTGAACTGGAGAATCCTCATATAAGAGGCAGCGCATGACTGGCTTTCCCAGAGAAACAGTGGTGCTCTGACAGGAATTGAGAGTTAAGGGGTGTTTGAAAGAGGAAACATGGCTCAATTGTGTGTACAGTAGCGAGAGGGCAGAGGGAGGCCTGGGGGGCATGGGATGGCACTGTGATCTGACATCTAGCTCCTGAAGTCCCCTTCTCTCACCCTGGCCCATCCTGCTTGCAGAGACATCAATCCTGATGATAGAGCACACTTTGCCAACTCAGTGCCCTGAGAGACCCTGCTCCCCTCTATTCCCTGTCACTGTGACAGGCTCTCAGCCCCTTCCAGTCTTGATGGATGGCCTGGAGCTGACTTTCATGCATCTCTGTCTTCCCCAGAAGCTGTGACACAAGTAATTGGTGTCACCTCCATGGTCGCATGCCAAGTGCTGACAAAACAGCCCATAGTAGGGGCTCGGTGTGCTCTGTCCTTGATTGCATGGGAAGGGACTGCTGGGAAATGATCCAGCACAGCCATAGCCTCTTGGGGTTCACCGAGGGGGGTGGCACATGCAAAGATTCCTGACCCCAACCCCACCAGTACTTATCCTGTGTGTGGCTTCTTCAAGAGCTGAAGGTACTAGGGACAGAGGGCTGGAGACCACTAGAGTCACCAGGCCTTGGTTCTTGCCAGCAAATGTCCAGCTAATGCCCTTCTTCGTCCAGATGGCTAGTCAAGGAGCCTCCTTGCGACCCAGAATACTCTGTGTTAAGTAAGACAGACCTTGATCTCCTAGGAGACTATCAGGACGGAGGGAAGAAAGTGGTCTTCTGACATCTTGCTTGTCTCCTACAAGAGGGTAACATTCTACCACGTAGAAGCACAGGGAAGTAAGGCCACACACTGAGACCTCCTATGTGTCCCCAGAGGAGCCCTTCCAACTCCTTGCTCCCTGGCACCTCACCAGGAGCCCCACAGAATCAGGGTAGGCTAAGAACTGTAGGGACACCAATCTCCCATCTCTCTAACACACTAAAACCTGCACTTCCTAAAGCCCAGATCCACAAGGCTGTGTCCTTGAACCAGGCTCAGTGGTCCCTCTTGGCATCTGCTGACAGGCCTCTTGTCTGTACTCTGGTTTTACAGTGAGAGGCTCCCAGCAATGGCCTGGAAGTGCTGGCTGTGGACACTGAGACTTTCCTCTCGGTATGGGTCCTGGGCACCGGACCTCACGGTCGACACAGGTCTTTGGCCCAGCACATCCCTGGCCCTGTTGTGCTTTCCTTTGTTACTTCTGCCACTCTCTTCTTTCTTCTTCACTTTCCCTTCTTCATTAGAATGTCCTTTGCCTCTTACAAACTGCTCTAAGCCCTGATCCACAGAAGGTGGGCTCACTAATGAAGGGCCAGGCGGATCTCAAACAGTGTTCCGCTCCGCGACCAGGAAGGGACAGCAGACCTACGAGGCTTCTCCTGCATCTGGGACTGGGTCTACAGTGGCTGTATCCCACAGGGTGTGATTTTATATCCACCTCACTTGTGTTCTTCACAATGCCAATGACAGCTCTCCTGTCATAAAAAGTATGTCTTGGCTGCAAGGTAGCTAAACCTCCAGGAGACAATGGGGGTGACATCTGTGGTTCATTTAGCCATGAAGCAGCTTGGTGTCTTATTGGGCACAAGCCTCAGGATGTGTGATTTGCCTAAAGTCCCCAAAGGCTAGCATATCTGAGTGACTATCAGGCTTACCTAGGGTCTTGTTTGTTCTAGTCTAACTTCCAGGCTGGGCTGAAAAGCCCTCTTATAGCCTGAATTTGTCTTTGATGGTGACATATGTTTTTTGAAGATAATAGATGGCTTTTGTTTATCAAACCATCCTACCTGCTTATGTCTTTTAAATAACTTTGTGTGTGTGTGTGTGTGTGTGTGTGTGTGTGTGTGTGAATAATATTCAGGAGTTGGTCCACTCCTTCCACCATGGCCTTTTGGGATTGAATGTCGGTAGTCAAGCTGGCACAACAAATGCTTTTTTTTTTACCTGCTGAGCCATCTCAGTGGCCCTAGTCTGTGTCTTTTGATTGGGAATTTAGTCCATTTATGTTCAAAGTTATAACTGAACGCTCTGTGCTAATTCTTGTCCTTAGTTCATGCCCTAACTACTGGGGAACATGGGAAAGAACTGGAGAAGCTCACTCTGGGCTCTCGTGGGAGCTCTTGCCTTCATCCCACCAGGGAAGGTTACAAGGGCCCTTCTTGGATTAGTGGCTCCATTTGCTCCGTGGTGGAAAGAGAAGAGACTGGGAGGCTGACTGGCAGAGGCAGCTCCTGGCCCGAGTAGGTCCCCTGGGGAATAGAGCTTACAATACCCAGAGAGCAGTCTCTGTTAACAGATTCTTGAGCCACAGCCTGGGAGAGCCCCCGCCGCCCCCGCCCCCGCCGCCGCCCGCCGCCCGCCGCCAGCCGCTCATTGTCCCACACAGGGTTCTGATTCTGGGACTCAGTCCTTGAGCCATAGCCTGGGAGAGCCCCTGCTGCCGCCCGCCGCTCATTGTCCAAGCGCTGCCACTTTTCCTCTGCTACATTGTTCCCTTATCAGCATCCCACACACTGTGGTGGCTGCACAGGAAAGCACGGCCACCACTAAGGCTGTCGCCTGGGTGGTGGATGCCAGGTGTCCCGCCACACAATCGGGTCCCTCGGGCCCATCCCAGAGCCCGGACAAACTGGTCCACTGGGGTGACAGACAGCAACATTTGACTGGCCCTGCTCTCTTCAGGGTTGTTAAAGGAGAGGATAAAGAAGAGCAGACTCCAGTCCTGGTGACCTCAGGAGGCACGCGTGTGGCACTGCTGAGTCTCTGCCCTCACTGCGATTCTCCACGGGAGCGGGAATCTTTGGTCCATGACTGTGAAACACAGACTGGTGCTATGGAGAAAGCCAAGGAAGGCAGAGAAAAGAACAATGCTTCAGGCACCGTCTTTAATGCACATTAGGCTGCAAGAGCGGTGCGGTCTGCAGTTCCTGGACTATTTTCTGAAGTGAATGGTTTAGATCCAGTCTGATAGCTTTCTACCCAGGGCTTGGGGAACAAGGTCTAACAGGAAGTGGGGACAATTAATTTTGGGTCTGCACTAGTCTAGAATACTCTGGAGCGCTAAGAAAGGTGGGTGGTGCTGACCCAACAAATTAAACTACTAAACACCTAATTAAATTTGAATACTTAAATCAGTGAATAAGAGCTTTAAAAATGTGTCTATCTCTATGATATGGTGGCATACACCAGTGATTAGAGTACTGGAGGTACAGACTAGAGGGTCAGGGTCATCCTCTGTTAATACTGAGCTTGTGGCCAGCCCTGTCTATCTGAGACGTGATCTCAAATAAACGAAACAAAACAGAGGTAGTCATGTAATATTTAACTCAAACATGTAAATGCTACACTGAGATGCAAGTGTAATCGGGTAATCTGTGTTTTGTCTCATCCACCTGGAAAGTGAGAGAGACCTCAAGAGATCTGGGGATGCTCTCACACCATGGCCACAGAGGGAGCCTCTGTCAAAGTTTGGGTCCCAGGCTCTTTTCTGCTTCTTCAGGTGGAGTCCTTTATTAGGGCTTGTGGGCACAGGAGAAGCCCACCCAGCTGTTCTATTCCCCTGAAAAAACAAACAAAGCAAAAATAAAACTACAAAAAGCAAAACAAACAAATCAAAACAAAAAGAACAAAACACCAGCAGCGAGGTTAGTGCTTCTTCTACAGGTGGTGTGTCTCCCTCGCCCCCTGCTGGCAACATTAGATATTACAGCGTTTTGATCAGGACTTGCCCTAGAAATCCCGTAGCCCTTTCTGTGTCTGAGACTACCCTTCATCTGCCTGGGGGAAATCAGAATTGTGGGGTTTTGTGAAGAAAAAACTCTACCTTCTGAATATCCTAATTTCTGAAATGCCACCTTACCTTACCCTAGTCAAGTAGGAATTTAGACAAAATAACATACAGTTCACCAATTTTATGTTCCCAGAGTGAACTTAGACATGTATAGAAACAAAAAAGTTCATGACACTTTTAGGCTAATGAGATTCAAGCCCTTGAGAAGACAGCAACTCCAGGATTGGAGACGAGATAGATGCAGAAGGGTCTTCTCAAGCCAGAGCAGGAATCCCCCAAAGAATTTCAAAGCCTCTTGCTTCTGCATTCTGGTTGCTATGGAACACTGAATGTTTCCTATGATTCTCTGTCTCTTACTTCAAGACACTTCCAAACGACCAGTGATCCCAGGGCACAATTCTCTATACTCTGCTCAACAGGCTCCCAGCATCAAAGTCCGCAGGAAGAAACCTCCCTACTGCCTCCATATGCCACACCTAGGACACTAGGACATGGCAGTGTTATTTCAACCTCGTGGCATCTATGCTCCCAGTGGAAAGCTGGCAGAGTTGTGAGCCTAAACTCTAGTATCTGCAGATGGTGGAGACCTGGGCTTTGTGGGTCCTCAGCTGTTTGGAGTTCTCTCAGGAAAGCAAGGTGAGATGGTGAGCCCATCAATAGGTCTGGAAGTCAACGTCAACGTGCATTTGGAAAGAATAAATAGCTCACAATTAGCATATATGTTGATAAAGACGCTATCGTCTTAGGTGGTTTTAGGCTCACAAGAAAGTTGAGGAATACAGAGTTCCCAAGTTCCCGTGGGGTCCCCTCTGCAGTATCCTCCACTGTGCGCATTCCCCACTGGAGCAGGACCTGTGTTGACTTTTCGTTTGTTTGCTTATTGGGACAGGGTCTCAATAAGCTTAGCCTATGAACCAGGCTGGCCTTGAATTCAGACCCACCTGCCTCTGCCTCCCAAGTGCTGGGATTCAAGGTGTGCACACCAAGGCCAACAACTCAACACAGGCAGTGTTACTGTACTCCCAAAATCCTGGCTGACCCTTAGGCAATGGCACTGTGGGTATGTGTCTGTGTGTTTGTAGGGGTTGTTTCCCAAGAAGCACGGCCTAGTGAGAGTGATTCCGAGATCCGTCTTTCTCCTTGATTCTAAGGCAATATTAATCTTACTCTGCCACGGTTTAAAGTGGGTCTGGTCTGAACTGTCCCCACCCTACCCTGTCCTCCACCCCAGAGACATCAACAGGGCAGTTACTGCCTGATAAACAGGAATAACGAAGGGGAGGCATCTTGAAGGAAGGAATTTGATCTCCTGAGATGTGAAGGCAGGGTTCAAAGCCAGTGGAACAGAACGAGAAGAACAGGAGGAAGCACAACACAATGGCCACAGGCTGGTGCGAACCGTTTTCTGCAGAGGACGGCTCACCAGGCTTGAGTTCTGAGTTCCTGGGCAAGGCAAGGAAGCTCTTTGTGAGGCAACAGCTTTCTTGTTCACTGAC